>AWOL01S0069634.1:26649-45645 GCA_000715115.1 Nicotiana otophora | reverse complement strand
GGAAATTCGGGATGCATGTTGTATTACACTCTATGGGTATATGGGAATCATAAAATAATTGAGTGGTTATTCGTGAAGGGTATAGTGTACATGGAGTAGGAATCTGCTCAGTTGCTTAGGCAAATGCTATTACTAATCAGTATAGCCTGATGAGAGTATACATTTCAGAAGGGGCAATGTGTTTTTATTTATGGGCACTTCATTGGTATTACGACACTCTCCTGGTTGATCGACTACTGATATTCAAATTTTGCCATGTGGCACGCAAGAATTTTAGAAGTATTTCTCGTGGGATGATCGTGTATGAGATATGTGTTAGACATACTGGCGGTGAAGTTGGGATCAGATATGGGATTCGTGTGTTCTATGGATTTAGAGACCGGGAGTTCTCAAGAGCAGGTTGTTTTTATGGTTTGGAGTGTGAAGTCATGGCCGAAGTTTGCTAGACGATAGTATGTGTTATGATTCAGTCATTGTGGGCTTTCGGAGGGTTATTTATCCATGTCTGGGTGCCTAGAGTTGATTTGTGGGCAGGCCCAACTAGGATATGTATTCTACGTCGAGTCGGATTGGTTGACTCCGTACTATTATTATCGAGGGATATGCCATTCGGTTGTTGTTGAGCTTATTCGTGTTATAAAATAATATGCGTGTTACTCTTCTATGCTATGGGGGGTTGCGATTCGTGGGTTATATGCACATGCGATGTGGTTCTATTTGGGATTTATAGCGGAATTTAAGCGAGATGAGTATTTGAGTATTGCGTGATTGGTTGCGCATTGGATATGTTCTTTCCAGATTGTGGCATTGTGCTATTTGCTTACCGGGGTTACGGTAATTCACCTTGGCTACTTGATGTCGAATTTCGCATGGTTATTCATTTTGAGCATGGTGGCTGAGGTATTTCATATGGACTAGTGTTTGGACGGGGTCACGTATTGCAGCGAAGTTATGTTGATATATGATCCCTTGTGTTAGATTCATGTGTTTTGGTTCTATGGTGTGTGATAGGTTCTTAGAATTGCGTTGTGGTGCTACTTGTTGAGCTTGCGGGATAATTCTCCCGTCTGAATCAGTTTTCTATAATTTGAGTATATTTGGAAGGTTGCTTATTGGTGCACGGATTGCACGGGTTATGGCGTCAGATTGTGTTGATGTGGCATGTCACTAGAGTGGTAGTGTTAGATGAGATGAGTTCATTAGACCTAGGATGGATACTATCAGAATTGATTACAGCATGTTTGCAAGGATAATATCGAAAGTCGGCTTAAATTTTGCTATAGTTCTTGTCGAATGAGAGCGAATTCCATGACTGGTTAATCCAATGAATGGTTATGAGTTATGCGTGTTTCTTTCATCATCGGTAGCGTACGAAGATTTTAGAATGCTGTTTTGTTTGATATGAGGTTTATTACCGGTATTGGGTTGTTTTGAGCAGCTACTGTGATTTGCAATTATTGCTATGAGTATTTGAGTTATGTGGTACATCATGTGATTACATCTTGGATTATGGTGAAGTCTTGTTACAACTTGTTCAGACTTATACAACGTGTAGATGCGAGATTCTAATCTTATAGAAATACCGAATGTTGATTCTAAGGTTTATGGGCTAGGTTGAATTAAGAAACTATAGTTATGCTGTGTTGTCGGGCCTATATGGGATAGGGTGACGTGAGGTCACCTCCGGGGTATGTGCATGATAAGGTTACACGGCGATTTGATGGCTTTTAGAACAACTCTTGGCACGTTCGAGGACGAACGTATGGTTAAGTGGGGGAGGATGTAATGACTTGACCGTTTGTTTTGAGCATTTACACTTCGTTCGGTTGTTTGAGGGTATGAGTAGCTCCGTATGATATATTTTGATTTGTGTGAATCATCGGGTTTAACTTTCAGGTTATTCGGAATTGAATTGGAAAAAAGAATTTTATTGTTGAACCTTTAAATTGGGAGAGTTTACCAAGTTTAACTTTTTAACATCGAGTTCTGTTAGCTCCGTTGGGTGATTTTGGACTTAGGGGCGCGTCCGAATTGTGATTTGGAGGTCCGTGGTTGAATTTGGCTCGAAATGGCGAAAGTTGAAATTTTGAAAGTTTGACCAGGAGTGAACTTTTTGATATCGGTAAAGTTTGGAGCAGGTCCGTAACGTCGAATGTGACTTGTGTGCAAAATTTGAGGTCAATCGGACGTGATTTGATAGGTTTTGGCGTCGTTTGTAAAATTTGGAAATTTTGAAGATTCTTAGGCTTGAATCAGTGTGTAATTCGTGTTTTCGATGTTGTTAGAGGTGATTTGAAGATTCAACTAAGTTCGTATGATGTTATAAGACTTGTTGGTATGTTTGGTTGAGGTCCCGGTGGGTCTCGGGATGCTTTTAGGTGGTTAACGGACTTGGAATGTGACTTGAGAACTTGTTGAAGTTTGAGAGCTGCTGGTGCGACCGCACCTGCGTCGAGGGGACAGCAGGTGCAGAAATGGTGGAGACTAGTAGGGGTCGCATGTGCGATGGTTTCTCCGTACCTGCGACAGCGCATATGTGGAACTTGGGTCACAGGAGCGAAGGCAGCCGTAGTTAGTCATTTTCGTAGTTTCGCCCAGATGTTTCGCACCAGCGGGCGCGCAGGTGCAAGCCCAGGTTCCGCAGGTGCGGAAGTGCCTGGGCAGAACCTATATCAGCGGGGTCCGAGTTCATTGGCTTCATTTCATCATTTGGAGCTCGAATTTTAGAGATTTTGAGAGGTCTTTTCAAGTGGGATTCTTGAGGTAAGTTCCCCGTCTTCATTTTTCTTCAATAATTATGTTTCCCCGCTGATTTCCCGCCTAGATGGTGTGTTTTTGAGATGTAAATTTAGGATTTGATGCTAGAGATTTGGAGAGTTGGTTTTGAGGATTTGAATGACCAATCAGTGTCGGATTTTGATGAATTTGGTATAATTGGGCTCGTGAATGAATGAGCTTTCGGATTTTGTGACTTTTGTCGGATTTCGAGAAGTGGGCCTAGGGGTCGGGTTTGGGCCGATTTCGGATTTTGGCTATAATTTTATATTTTTCTTGTGGAATTAATTCCTGTAGCCTATATTGATTGTATTGAACTGCTTGTGGCTATAATTGATTTCGTATTTGGAGGCGGATTTGAGTTGTTTTTGGTTAGTTTCGAGCCGTTCGGAAGTCGCAACGCGCGGTATGGCATTTTTGGAGCCTCGCTTGGCTTGTTCGGTATTGGAATTAGCTTGTTCGAGATAAGTAACTCTTCTAAACTTAGTGCTTAGGGTATGAAACCCCACGTTACATGCTATGTGATTGATGATGAGGTGACGCACATGATAGGTGACGGGCGTGTGGCGTGCACCTGGTGAATTGTAACTCCTTTGTTTTCATGGCACTGTTTAGTGGCCCTATTTTGTTGATATCTGTGTTTTTGCCACGAGATTAAGTAACTAAACTGTGAATTATGCTAGCTATCCTGTTTAGGCCTTATGCTGATATTGTTAGGACCCATAGTGGTCGCTTCTTACTGTCATCTCACTGATTTCATTGATATTTCGTACTCAGTCATATTCATTCATTCATATCATATCTCAGTCTTAGTTGTTGTGTATTGATACATCATATCATTGTTGTCGGGCTATTTAATGACATTGTGAGCCCGTGAGTGAGACTGGTGAGAGTGATGACTGAGAGAGACTGAGAGCCTATTTCTGGGATGGATTTCCCATGGTCGTATGGGCCATATATAGTACCGAGTGTGAGTACATGATCCATCTTTGAGATACATGGCATTGACATGCACACATGACATGCATGCATAGAGATGCATTTGTTTCCTCATGTTGTACGGTATCACGCCATTCATGGATTTTCACACACATCGATATGTGGGCATAGAGAGGTATTTCACACTTGATATCTGGAAAAGAAAACGAAACATCTAATTTATTATGGAAAGGATTTTTGGAAAATTTATGGTTTTCACACTATCTCATATTTTACGACGATTTCGGTAAAGGATTTAAGTTTTCACTGATATTCTAGAAAAGTGGAACTATTTTCGGAAAACTGTGAAAAAGCTGAGCATTTACATCGCTGAGTTACTTTCTTATTTATATGCTCTACGTTGTTACTTTCTTATTGGGTCAATTATACTGATACTACATTTCTGTACATTGCGTGCAAATGTTGGCTGCTGTTGTTGCTGTGCTCGATGGTTGCCGGATTTGAAGATGTACCTGCGTTCCTATTGTAGCTGCCTCTTGTTCATAGTAGCCTTAGATTTATAAAAACTCCGTTTATGGACTATTCAAACAGAAGATGTATTTACTTCATATCATCTTTGTAAATTCTATTCTTAGAAGCTCATGATTTGTACTACCAGTTCTTGGAAAAAATGTATAAGATTCAGATAATTCTTTTTATTCAATTGTCTTATAAATATTATTGAAATTGGATGGTTATTAGTTGGCTTACCTAGCGGATTGGGTTAGGTGCCATCGCGACGAGTGGATTTGGGGTCGTGACACTATCGTTGGTTGATGCGACATGAGCTTGACAAGTGTACTTTGCATAATGATGGCGGTAGAAGATTGGGAGTTCTGACTACAAATGTGTCACAGTCTTTCAACGGGTTATTAAAAGTCTACACGTGGATTGCCTATCACTGCCATGGTGCAGATGCCTTTCAAGCAGATGGCAGAAGAGGTTTCTTGAAAGATCTATAGGTGCATCGTCATTGATGGAAATGGGTATTTAATTTATGCCCCAACTAATGAAACGATTCGAGAAATATAGGAAGCGAGCACAATGGCATTCATTTTTGCAGTATTGCAGCGAGCGAAATATTTTTGAAGTTCGCACTGGTCTGCTTCACAACCACGGGAATAATACACATACCGTCAATGAAGCCAGAAGATTATGACATGTGAATAATGGTCAATCTATCATTTTCCATGCTCACATGCCATTAAGTGCTTTCAATATACATGTTTCGCGGAAATAAGGTACGTTGATAAAGAATATAGTGTTGCTGCATACTTAAACACGCATAGTGGATAATTGCAGTAGTGAGTGCAGAGCATTAATGGCCTCCAGAATCATTTAAAATGGTGGGTAACAAGGATTATGTGCGTCAACGGCAAGTGCAAAAAAGAACGCGGATACGGAACCAAATGAATGTTGATGATACAGTTTATGTGCGTAAATGTGGCATATGTTCCCAAACAGGACACGGCCGCCATAAATGTCCTTCAGTTGGTTTGGGAAGCAGTGGTTATTCAGCTCTAGGTGGTAGTTCATCCAATGTGCCCCATTATCAAGGATAAACGTAGTGTTTTTTTTGCAGTATTTTTTGTTGTACTAAATGTCTGTAAATTTTCAGTTTGCACAATGAGGTTAAATCTAATTGATATTTAACATTAAAGATTTAATAAACAATTTAGCATACACCTCAATAAATAAATAGCAATTTTCATTCCCCATTATGGTCACTATCTTCATCTTCTTCGTCAACATATTGTACGCACCCTTTCGGACCGAGGGCATCGTTATCTAGGCCTTAGTCTACAACAATATAGGATTCCAACGTCTAACGATAGTGGTAGAAACTTAGGTAGTCCTTCATACTCGACAACTGTTGGGAAAACCGGATAATCATTGTCTCTATGAATTTTTTTATTTTCTAATAAATCCCAATATTGATCCTTCGTTCCTTCTAGGTAGTTAAGATCATCCATTGCATGATGAACAACTAGTGCCTTTTCCATCTGTAGAATCTCCTTCATCAAATGCCGAATCACTTCTGGTTCATATTTGTGTTTGTTTGTTTGGAAGGTTGCAGACAATGCTTGTGGTACAACAAACCCATGCCAGTGACATAGTACTTCATAATCACATCGTTTTGAGTAAAGCGGAACCCATTGTAGTTTTCTACCGCCAATTCGCATATCTTCAGGCTTTGTAAAACGTGTTTCGTCCTCAATAATGTGCCCTGGAACTTTGAAATCAATGTGTATATTGATAGGCTTATTTTTCAAGGGACGGAGAACAACATACCACTTGTCATCAACCAAATATGTATAGCAACCTAGCATATTGTTTTCAAGGCAGGGATCGATTATGTTATAACGTGGTCAATGTGGATCTTTTGAACTACCATTACCTTTTTGCCTCTTCTTAAACCACTTGGAGGGTATTTGGCTAAGTTTATAAGCTGGTCAAACTGGCTTATAAGCACTTTTTGGCTTATCTACGCATTTTGGTAAAATTAAAATTGGTTATAAGCCAAAAGCCATAAATTGGTTTCGCCCAACTTATCAAATTTCAACATATAAGCACTTTAGGTTTGACCAAAATATTTACTATTCTATCCCTTAAATACTTATTTTTAAAACAAAACTCTTTGTATAGTTTTATTCTTCAAAACCTAAACAGTAGTTGCCTTCACCAGTCGTGCCTCTGTAACAGTAGAGGGGTTAATCTTATTGCTTCCTCTGTTACATGGAATACCCAACTTGGGATACCAACCTAGAGGTGACAAAAGGATCATTTACTAAGGTCAGACACAAATGTACTTGCGCTGCTTCCGAAAGAATCTAGCACCTAGAGATCTTTTGATTCATTTTGTGGTCAGCTCCCATCTACTCTCCAACATATTTGCCTATTACTTCCTTATAGTATACTTATTCCCTTGCTTATCATATATATGGTTCATATATTGGTGAGGTACTTCGTAGACCCGAACTGAATTTTTCACATCCATCTGGGGACAAATATTATCTTGTTGATGTAGGAAATTCACACATAAAGGGATATATGGCTCCATATATATCGGATAATGTGAGATACCACCTTGCAGAATTTCGTTAAGGTGAAACACGACAATTGTGAGCACCAAATGGACATAAAGAAATGTTCAATTATTTGCATTCTTCTGGCAGAAACATTGTAGAGCGAACATTTGGGGTATGAAAGGCAAGATGGTCTATTTTACGAGATATGCCTTTTATCATATTGACACTCAAAGAGATATCGTATTGGTTACAATGACGATTCACAATAACATTAGAAAGGAATGTAAGGTGGACAATGCATTCAAAGAAGCTGAGAATGAGAGATATGTGCATCGTGTTGATCCTAATGTTGGAAGATCCACAAGAGTCAACGTTGCAAATGAAAAAAATGTAGAAAATCAAGGAGATAATAATATTTGGATAGAAATTCGTGATGTGATTGCTCAAGATATTTATGATAGTTGAATATTTTAACCTTATTTATTACAAACAATACATATTAAGTTCTTGTTTCTTCTCTACAAACAATGTGTGCATTATTTAAGTTTTGTTTGTTAACTTTTGTTAATTTATTCTCCACCCCATATAATTTATGATTGTATACTTATCATAACATAAATTATATTTATAAAAAAGATATTATCTATTCATTTTTATAATTAAAATAACATGATATATAGGTAGAATCTATGTAGAATATAAAATTTTGAAGAAAATAACGTTTTTAGTAGTGTAAATTGTTATAAGGTCATTTAAGTCATTTTAACATAAAAAGAGATTATCAGCACTTTTAATCAAACAGTTTCAGCTGCTTATTATTAATTTCAGTGCTTTTATCCAAACACATAACTGCTTATTTTTTACATCAGCTTCAACACTTAAAAGTGCTTTTCAACACCTAATGCTTATCAGCTACTCTAAATCAGCTAAGCCAAACGGGCTCTTATTAAATGTTAGTGGCATTTTTGAAATGGATGCTGTAATGGATCTTCAAAAGGTCTTTGAATACTGATCTCTTCATTCAGCTTAAGAAGAACTAAACTGTACGAGCTTGTATAATAAACGTAGTGCCTCACAAATATGCGCTATGTGTATTGTCATGTCGACCTGAAAATTCTATCGGTCTCAAAATGCCGTCGGACTGAAAAAGCTGGACCACTTGTACCCTAAATAATCATTATCACGCGCAACATAGCACCTTATCAATATGCGCTCTGTGTATTGTCATGTCGATCTGAAAAAGTTGTCGACCCAAAAAAACTAGACCCACGTGTACCCTAAAGAATCATTATCATGTGAAACATAGCGCCTCACCAGTATGCATTATGTAACCTAAAATCACTCTTAGATGCCTGTAAAAACCTCGCGCATTTTAGTTATTAGTTGGGTTCGAACGAAACGAATAGAAAATCAGTCCATCAAATTTACATTTTCGAGCATTACAACATGACTGGACGCAATGACGTACCAAGGTGTTACTTTGGGAAACGTGCGATTTGAAGCAATGTTGGTCAAATTACAATCTGGGGCGCAAACGTTGGATGTGTAAACAAGTTGTAAGCTATTATCTTTTAAACAATTTTTGTTAATAGCATGTTAATTAATAGTCTTGTGCTATTATCCCATTGGTAGAACGAAAATCAGTGTGGTTTTGAAGAATGGTATGATAAATCCATTAACGAGGAATATTACAAATCATGTTTGCTAAACAATTGTAATCTGACCGGTGAATACGAACTACAGATCTTGAAACTACAAGAACAACTTGCGGTGGTGAAGGAGAAACTAAAAGAGGCAGATGAAGAAAAAAATATGTTGGAAGAGAAATTTAAGTGGTTGAAGCATAAAAAAATGGGCGATAGTGACTAAACAAACACATGGATGCGTTTAGTGTAGCATTTTATTTTTATGTTGTACGTATCATGTATTATCTTTAACTGGTAAAAAGATTTAACTTTATGTTAAGCTGACGCTTTCTGTTTACGTTATAGTGTTAATATAATAAATAAATCAAGAAATAAAAACACATGTGCAAATTATATAAAACATAAATAATATTGCTATAATATATTTAATGTCATATATACAATTAATAATACATATCCGTGAGTCCCGCAACCTGTATGCTTTAAAGCATTGGCTGGCATGAGGCGCATCCCATCCCGCCCGCCTATGCTATCAGGATCATCCTCATCACGTCGCCTCTTTATCGCAGGATGCGCTACAACATGATCATCAGTAAGGCTGGCAGACTCGGTAGAAGCGGTTGTTGGGCCAGCAGTAACCTACAAAATAATAATATGGTTTAGTATATGAAATAGAAAATACTAACATACGTGTTAGCAAATATAATTAATGGTCATACCATCGTCTCATCGGGCTCCTACATAACATCATCAGTCTCCGGTAAGACAATATCGCACTAAGCAGAGTCCGTGATAGGCAATGACGAAATCTTTTAAAAAATAAGAACACTTAAGATATTACTAACTAATCAATGATATAAAAACATCGATGTGCTATGGAGTATATGAAGTACGTGAAAGATCCTCAACATCCCTCGGTGATGAGCCATAACTTAGTCGTCGCCCACTATGCACCTCTCGTATCGGCCAATCAGCAACAACCGTCGATGGATCTGGGAGGATCAGGAAAATACTTATCTCACCCTTGCAGCATAATTGTCGTGCCCGCAATCAACAATAGAGCAAACGGGGTCACCTGCATAGTCCCTGGCGATAGCTGAAGGCTGAATGGAGGCATATCATGAGGAGCATCGTGTGGCTTAGGGTGTTCACCCAGTTGTTCATCTATAATATCCTCCACGGGTGCCTCAACGTCCCCTTGCTGGGGACCCTGTCCTCGCCGACCACCACGACCTCGGTGGCCAGCCCTTCCTCTCTGGCCATGCCTGCCATGTCTACCACTTCCAGGCTCCATTGGTGGACCATGATGGTACTCCTCGGGCGGCACATAGGCAGCCTCGTATCCTAAGTGCCCATCCTCTAGAGTACATCTCAATATGTCGGTACAAAGATCAGTAACCCGACGGCCAAAGACGTGTAAAGCTGACACTCTCTTGCATGTATGTTGCAGCATCTGCAGTCCCAGCTAGTTGAACTGATGTAAGCCAATAGCTTGCATAATATGTAAAATATTAATTACTGAAAAATTATATAACGTTATAAGTAAGTATAACAATTAACATACCAGTGCCTTATGCCTCCTGACGTATGGAATGTACCGACCACCTGCGCGATGAACCGGATTCCGGACGAGAAGTCGGGTAATGCTGCGACACCAACCCATGTACTCATGCTCTCCATCCATACGGTCAGGTGGAGGGTATGGCGGAATCAGGTCATACCTCTAGTCCCAAACTACAATATGGGCCTCTAGACATGCCATGTAGGTCTGGTCAACCCTGACACGATCATTCCGCTAGTAATGTGTCGAGTGCAGAGTGGGCGGAATAGGTACAAGTTGCGGACAACCAAACAGACGAAGGACTAGCTCTGTGGAATGATGCTTGACTATGTGGAGACATATCAGTGGGAAGAAAGAGCTCCACATAGCTCGGCCGCGGGACAATAATCGTGCAAACCAGCTATGAGCGCGTCGCTGTATGGACTCCATACGAACTATTTACTAAACACAAGAATTGTGCGTAAATACAACAAATATAAAGCCAGGCCAAGTAAACTTAAGTAAATATACACCTGTGCACCTTCAAGTAAACCCAACAAATCCCTGTAATAAGGGAGATGATGTCGAGCCTCTACCTCGCATGTGTAGCCTCTCCTATTAGCCCACCGCCAAGCTAAAGTGAGAAACGGTAGAGGTAGAGCATCCGGTGCGATCGTCCAAAGACAACTCTCATGGTTCGAAGGGAATTTGCATCATGTTTAAATTTTTGCAATAACCCATATATATTCGCGTGCATCGTGTTTTTATGTTTTGCAGGTAACTCGGGAGGTAACCGTTCTATATACTAGAGCAATTCTTGCTCTGGTTTACGTTCACAACGTTCACATCCTTCGATCACCTCAAACGTAACCAATAATCAGTAATTGATTACCCCTTGTTCTATAACCGTTCAAATATCTGCCTTATACATACACAACGATCAAATTCGCATTCATAGCTCCATCTGAAATCATCCGATGATCACGAAAATATCGCATCTAAAAATCCTTTTCGCAACATACGACCACTCTTATAACAATTACATCGGTTTCGTTCGCCATTGGATCCAGAACTACACACGACCTGATTCCCGTAATGCCAGGGATATGTAGGCAACTCAAGAACCAGGTTTCGCCCCCCATTACATTCCCCACTCACTTTGGACAAAATTGATCATCATTTTCTTTACCCGACAACTCTTTCATCTTTTTCGGGTAAAGAAGGGCAGTTGTTTATACCCAATTTTACCCTCATATTTTATAATTATCACATATACTTTATTTAGAATTATTACCTAATTTACAGGGTTCATATAAGTATTTTTCATGACTTTCCAAAACTTTGAAACTTTAAAATAGATTTTCTTGCATAGTTAATCATCCAAATTTATTATTTACATCCACATATATGTTTCATAATATTTTAATTTATTTTATATAATTATATTTGCATTTTAAGCTATTTTACATAATTTTACAGTAATAGCCTATATGTTGCACATATTACATTTTATTATATTATTTGTACCAAATAGAATTTTATATTTGAATAATATTAAACTGTTATTTTAAAGGCATCTTACAACATAGATAAAAAAAATTTATTATTTGTTAATTACCTTTTATAAATTATTTTTTTCGTGTATTTAATTTGTAGCCCAATTTGGAGTTATTTTCGGACTCAATCTATCAGACCACACGCCAAGCCAGCCCAATAACCCCAAAGCTCAATCCAAATGACCCCCGTGACTGACCCGATCGCGATCTACTTCAAACGACCTGCCACGCCTATTTTTTAATCCAGACCGTTGAAATCTCAAGATCAACGGTCCACAACAATCCCACCTTTTGTAATTACATCCGCCACAAATCCTAGACCCATTCTTCAGAGGTAGTTGCCTCTAAACCATCTCTACTCCTCTCCTCTCTTCTGAAGAACCCTAGCCGCGTCTCCCTTAACTCCTTCTTCTAATCCCGTTGATAATGGGATTCTACCATTATTTGCTTACCATATCAATGTTTCTCTGCTACTGGTCACACGCTTATGGTATTACTTAGGTATTTTCCCAATTTTGACAAATATCAATTCTATATCGGACTGGAGTCAACCTCAGTCTTGGAGATTTGGACAATATTCCGTCTGTATACATGAAAAGGGGCCTGATGCTTCATACCCGTTGGTCAATTTTCGAGTATTAAACCCTAACTAAGGTTTAGAGTTTGATTTCTTTCCTTTTCGATTACTTACTGATTGCATGTGATATTTTACTCTTTTTATTCATGTTTACTTGATTTCTTTCCTTTTTTACTTGCCTGGTTCAACCAGTATTCTCACTCATTTTATACTATTCTACGACTTTGATTTTGGCCGGCTGAAAACCAAGGCTACCGGAATCTGTTCCTTAGCCTCCTTCAGTGCAAGCACTGCTCGGAGCCCACTTCGAGGCTCTTGTGAACTCTTAAGCACTAAAAATTTGAGGTTTCATTATTCTCGTGCAATTGCTGCTATTCTTGAGAGTTTGAGTTTCTCATTCTTTATTCGCTTTGTTTACAACTTATTAGTACATTATACTCTCGCAATTTCACTTCATTTTGTTTGTGTTTATGTTATGTGCACTAGTGATACTTGGATTTCCCTGAGTTAATTTCGATATTATGCCACGTCGTATACAATTCTGCTTGTTTAGTACTACTCTGTAGTTCCACTAGCTTCAATTCTATTCAGGTCTTTATTTTAACTCATATGTGGCTAGCTTTGTATATTCATGATGCCTGCCTGATTCGTAATTAAAACCTGATTGATGCTTGTTGCATCGTGTTTTAATTTTTTGTACTAAAACCCTTAGGAAAGTATGTCCTTGCTCAGAATTACTCTCTTCCTCTTGAATCCTTATACATAAGTTGATGTTTCTCTGCAAACCATGTGACAATACTGTCTAAATGCTTAGCCTAATATGTTATTTTGCCACTGTTAGCCTTAATACATACACATTATAAGTGTTCAACCTAATTGATTGCTCATCTTCATGTTTAAGTATAACTGATTACTTAAGGTCTGTTGCTTATCATGAATCCATGACTTATATTCTCTTAGGGAATTAATGCATGTCCCAAATTTATTTGAATGTGTGTTTGCTAAGACTTTCATGTACAACCTTTTACCTCCGTGAAATCACCGTGATTATATGGATTACCTGTGCCAATATTTGTGATACTCCGATAGGTCATCTAGAGTTCTAAACCTTAATTCTGTGTTTCAAAACCTCAAACATCTCATTTTAGAATTTTTCGATTTGCGTGCACAATCTATGTCTTTTTCAGGAGGCTTTTATGTTAAAAATTATTAAAATGTGAAATTATGCCTTAAAGATCCATTTGAGTTTATTTGGGTCAATGTTTTGAGCAAACGGACCCAGATCCATGTTTTGATAATCCCGGTGGGTCCGTACTGTGATTTAGGACTTGAGCGTATGCCCGAAATCAAATTCGGAGGTCCCTAGCTCGAGTTATGGCATTTTGTCGAATAATTTGAAGTTTAAAGATTTAATAATTTAAATATTTGACCAAGGTTTGACTTTATTGCTATAGGGCCACAATTTTGGTTCCGGGACTTGGTATATATTCATTTCAATATTTATAACTCGTCTGCAAAATGTGGTAAAAACGGAGTTGGTTTGTCATGATTTAGACGCCCGGTTGTTAAAATAGAAATTTTAAAGTTTCATTAAAAATTCCATTTAATTTGGTGTCCGAATCGTAGTTCTAGGTGTTATTTTGACGATTTGATTTGATGTCCGAATCGTATTTCTAGGTGTTATTTCTAGAAATTCCATGAGCGCGTATGAGGTTTTTGGACTTGTGTGCATGTTTGATTTGGAGGCCCGAGGGCTCAAGTGGTTTTCAGATAGGCTACGGAAGGATGTTAGACTTAGAATCATAGCTGAAGCATTTGTACTTCTCGTGTCTGCTGCAGACTTCACATTGCGAAGAAATAGTCGCTGCGAGCATGGGCTGAGGATTGGTTCTCGCAATTTCGAGTACTCTGCCGCAATTGCGAAATAGGCAGGTCCGCATTTGCGAACAAATTGTTCGCATTTGCGATGGGAACTGGGGGGAGTTTGTTCGCATTTGCGATCAATTGGGTCGTATATGCGGTAGGGACCAGCTCGCATTTGCGAACAAATGATAGCAAATGCGATCATAACAGAAATGTGGGGACTTCGCATTTGCGGAGTAAATCTCACATTCGCGGGATTTGCAATTGCGAACCCCAGAACGCAATTGCAACATCTGCGCCTGGTCAAAAGCTGAGTTAGACGGGATTTTATTCATTCATTCAAACTTTCAAACCTAGAAACCTTAGAGGCGATTATTCCAAGAGCTCTTCTTCCCCAATTAGTTGGTAAGTTATTCTAACCTATTTGCTTCAATTACCCACTATAGTTTATAAGATTTCAACTAAAAATCTAGGATTTTCATGGTAGAAATTGGGGATTTGGGTAGAATTAGGGAATTTTGTAAAATTGAAATTTAGACCTCAAATTGAGGTCTGATATTGAAACAAATTGCATAACCGGGCTCGGGGGTGAATGGGGTAATCGGATTTTGGTCCAAATTTTGGGCT
The DNA here is from genome assembly GCA_000715115.1 of Nicotiana otophora. Taxonomy (NCBI): domain Eukaryota; kingdom Viridiplantae; phylum Streptophyta; class Magnoliopsida; order Solanales; family Solanaceae; genus Nicotiana; species Nicotiana otophora. Next base: position 31,054 of record AWOL01S0069634.1, on the reverse strand, counting down.
TGGACCAAGCGGGCCCGGGAGTTGACTTTTTCAATAATGACCTAAATTGAACCTTTCTCATTTGCGGATAGTTCTTAAGGCTTATTTTGAATCGTTGGTTGATAATTATCTAGATTTGGTTGGCTCAGAGACTTGTTCGAAAGGCAAAGCCATGGTTGAGGTTTAAGTTGATTTTTAGCGAGGTAAGTGTCGTGGTTAACCTTGACTTGAGGGATTAGGACTTGTTTGCCTATTTTCTACGTGTTTAAATGTTGGGTACAACGTATATGTGAGGTGACAAGTACTTATGCGTTGTTTTTGGGTAAAGCATGCGGTTAAAACTTGTTTTTCATGATTTATTTCCTTCTTTGAATATGATATCCATGACTAGACTAGTTTATTACTTAATTGGTCATTCTTTCTACATTTATGAATTTATTGTGATAATTAAATATTATTGGAAGTTGAGGATCAATATTGTGGAAACGTTGTTGATGTAAGGTTATTCTTGATTATTCCTTTTCCCAAATGCCATATATCCATTGCTTCATAGTAATGGAGAGAGTGTTAATGCACAGAGGGTAATATCGTGCTGATTATTGTTCTATTTGTTGATTTATTCATAGTGACGAAGAGAGTTAAAGCATGAAGGGTGATGCCGTGTCATATTTATCATTTCATGATGAAATTAAGAGTAAAAGCACGAAGGGTGATGTCGTGCCATTATTACTGTTTCAAGGTGAGGTTGAGGGTAAAAATACGAAGGATGATGCCATGCAGTTTATATTTATTATGTTTATCCGTTTCACTTGTAAAGGTTTATTGATTGTTTCATGTTGCCATTCCCTATTGTAGATAGCGTATTTTGTACCCCTATCGTATGTCCCCTCCCAATAGTACATGTTAAATCCTTATTCGATGTTATGTTGTGCGTATATATTCGTCTGTACAGGGTTAATTACGTGGGTGTCCTGTCATAGCCTCGTCACTACCTCGTCGAGGTTAGGCTCGACACTTATATAGTACATTGGGTCGGTTGTACTCATACTATACTTTGCACTTCTTGTGCAGATTTTGGTACCGGTCCCAGTTGTACGTGAGGTGCATCAACTCAGATTCGCATTTGGAGACTAGAGGTAGATCTGCTGGTCCGCAGACCTTGAAGTCCCCTTTCTCTTTCCTTATTTACTGTTCATCTCACTTGAGACAGTTGCATTTATTTCAAACTCTATATGTAGAAGCTCGTGTACTTGTGATTCTAGATCCGGGTTGTACTTGATATTAGATTATTATGCTATTTAATACTTTATTTTAGCTTCATTTCTGTCTAATTGGTTAAATTGTTCCAGGTGTTTAAAATTGGTACAAGAATTCCTCTAACGTTGGCTTGCCTAGCAAGTGAAATGCGAGGCGCTATCACGGTCCCGAAGGTGAGAATTCCGGGTCATGACAAGTTGGTATCAGAGCCACGGGCATGCTTAGTAGAGTCTGGAGGATCGGTACGGAGACCTTTGCACTTATCTTCTATAGGCTACGGAGTTTAGGAACAATTTCACTTCTATAAGTTATCCCCGCAGTATTATATTGTGATGATGTTACGTCTCGCAGTATTATATTACGATGATGTTACGCTTCACAATATTAAATTACGACGATGATACACCATGTAGTATTGTACGTTGGATTTGTCGTAAGATAATTGACATCACTTCAAGGGCAAGATTGTTTGGAGATTATAAGTATTGTGCTATTTCAAATAAGGAATAAGTAAATTCGTGAAGGTGAGAGGGGAAGCAAATCGAAAGAAATGAGTTTCGTCGAAGTTTGGCATTTTGGGAGAAACAATGGCCCGAGCTAAAATACCTGGTATTTATGGACTAGTACCATACATGGTACCACATGGCCATGATAGTAAGGTGTCACGACCCAAAATCCAACTAGTCGTGATGGCACCTAACCCAACCCTCTAGGTAAGCCAACTTTCAATTATCCAATTCCAATAATAATTATTAAAGTAATTTAAGTGAATAAAGATCTTAATCTTATACATCCCCCAAGAACTGATAGTACAAATCATGAGCTTCTAAGAATAGAGTATACAAAGCGGAGATGAAATAATTACATAGTCTATTTGAATAATACATAAACAAAGCTTTTATAAATCTAAGGCTATCATAAACAAGAGGCAGCTACAACAGAAAGGCTGGTACATCTTCAAATCCCGCAACCATCGAGCACATCAACAACAACAACCAACATATGCACGCATTGTGCAGAAGTGTAGTATCAGTACAACCGACCCTATGTATTGAGTAAGTAACAAACCTAGCCTTAGGTTGAAAGTAGTGACGAGCTTCTACCAAGGTCGGGTCCAAAACCACTAGTCCACAACAGTCCATAACAACATAAAGCAAATAATGCCAGAAGTAACTCAGAGATAAAATGCTCAGCCAAATCATGATTTCAAAAATAATAGTTATTCCTTTCAAGTACATCAGTGAAAACCCAAATCATTTACCGATATTTCCAAAAATATGAATAAGTTTGAAAGCAATAATTTTTCCAAACTTCTTTCAATAATAAATGATATGTTTCATTTTCTTTCTAGATAACCTGTGTAAAATAAATGCATCACTATGCTCATCTATCAACAAGTGTGAAAAATCATGAGTGATGTGATACCGTACAGCATGAGGAAAACACATCTCTATGCATATATGTCATGTGTGCATGTCAATGCAATGTATCTCAAAGATTATACTCTTGACTCACACTCTCCGAGTACTCAATCTCACTGTCTCGCATTCTCTCTCACTATGCTCAGCACACTCAAGCACTCAGTGCTGTACAATACCTGCTGCGATGTGCAGCCCGATCCTTGTTTATAGTCGATTGCGCTCACTGGGGGTGTGTACAGACTCATGAGGGGATCCTACAGCCCAAGCGCTATAAGCACGGACAACACACGTACTACAATATCATATCTGGATCTGCACGGACAACTCACGTGCTATAATAATATCTGGATCCGCAAGGACAACTCACGTGCTGCACGGCCAACTCACGTACAATAGTATAATATATAGATTCGCACGGCCAACTCACGTACTGCACGGCCAACTCATGTGCAATAATATAATATATATATAACGCCAACATGGCCTGCGGCGGCGTGCAGCCCGATTCCAAAAAGACATATCTTCACAATCAGGACCTCGGTCTCCCTCAGTCATCAATCTCTCCAGTCTCTCTCTCACTGGCTCACAATAGCATGAAAATAGCCCAAAATGATGATATGATGTATCAATAAATAACAACAGAGGCTGAGATATGATATGCAATGAAATGAATATGATTGAATATGAATTTTCAATTAAAATAAATAATTCACAATAATATGACTCGATGGGTCCCAATAATACTAGCACATAGCTTCAACATGGTTTTTAATATGCTTTTCAGCTCAATTTCTTTAACTCATAAAACCGCATGGAAAATGCCAAGATCAATTAACTACAAAACTACACAGAAACAATTATGTTATAATTTCTATAGTGCACGCCCACACGCCCGTCACCTAGCATGTGCGTCACCTCCCAACAATTCACGAAATACATATATTCAGGGCTCATACCCTCAACTCCAAGATTAGAAGAGTTACTTACCTCGAACAAGCCAAATCCAATGTCGAGCAAGCTAAGCAATGCTCCAGAAATTCCATTATGCGAGTATCAACTTCCAAACGGCTCGAATCATATCAAATTACTAATATTTTTCAAAAATCTGAAATTACGCCGCAAAAATACCTGTGGGGCTCACATCTCAGAATACGATAAAACTTACAAAATTCGAACCCCCATTCAATCACGAGTCCAACCATACCAAAATTACTCAAATCCGACCATAACTCGGCCTTCAAATTCTCGATTAAAGTCTAAGAATTTTTCAACTATTTTCAACCCAAAATACTAATTTATTGATAAAAACAATAATAGATTCATGTAATTTAACCAAAACTGAGTTAAAATTACTCACCCCAATCCATATGGTGAACATCGCCTCGAAAATCGCTTCAAACAATGCTAAAACTACGAATTGCACCTCAATTCAAGCCTAATGAACTTTGAACTTTCAAATCCTATAACTTGTGCCGACATACATCAAATCAATCCGGAATGACTTCAAATTTTGCACACAAGTCATAAATGACATAACGAAGCTATTCCAATTTCCAGAATCGGATTCCGACCTCGATATCAAAAAGTCAACACCCCGGTCAAACTTCCAAAAAATTCAACTTTCGGCATTTCAAACCTAATTCCACTACGGACCTCCAAATAATTTTCCGGACACGCTCCTAAGTCCAAAATTACCATACGGAGCTATTGGAATCATTAGAATTACATTTTGAGGTCGTTTACACATA
>AWOL01S0069634.1:4607-25021 GCA_000715115.1 Nicotiana otophora | reverse complement strand
GGGGTGAACCCACATCACCCTATTCCATATGAGCTTGACAACACAATACAACTGAAATTATTGATTTAACTTTAGCCCATAAACCTTGGAATTCAATTTCCAACCCTTAGAATTTCTTTCAAGACACGAATCTTGAATTTACACCATGTATGAGTTTGAACAAGCTGTATCAAGCCATAACCATAACCATAACCACGAACATAATCACCTAACATATTACACAACTCGCATGCTCATAGCACCATTTCTGACCAGAGTGACTACTCCAAAACCAACCAAATACTACTATTAAACCCATATCGAATCAAACCTCATCCCAAAACATTCGTACACTGTTGATAATAAAAGAAACATGCAAAAATTCATGACCACTTACCAGATCAACAAGTCACGGAGCTCTCTCGCCCCAACCAGAACCATAATCACTTTCTGAGCCGACTCTCAATATTATACACCCGAATATACCGAAATCAAACCCGATACTACCCATTCTAGGTCTAATGACCTTATATTACTAAACCCAACTGTTCCATAGACATGCCGCACCAATATAACTCAGAGCCACATCCCGTGCCATCCGTGCACCAATACACAGCAATTCAAATGTAACTAGTCATGGAAAATGACTCAAATGAGAGAACTGTCCCGCCAGATTAACAAGTATCGCCACAACAAAATGCTGAAAATTCATCATACACCGTACAACCATCACCCGATTTTAACACAAGCTTCATACCTTAACATAACTTTGCTGCAATGTGTGACCCCATCCAAACGCTGGTCCATACTATATACTTCAAGCCACCCCGCTCAAAATCAATAACCACAGAGAGGCAAATGATAAAAAATGCCACACAAAACCTGATAGAACATAACCATTACGCAATCGATCATGCAATACCCAAATACTCATCACGCTCAAATTCCGCTATAAAGCTCAAATAAAACCGCACCATCTGTGCACATAACCAATGAATCACAACTCCTCGTAGCATAAAAGAGTAACTCACAGATTATTTCATAACACGAATAAGTTCAACATCAACCGAATGACACATCCCTCAATAATAGCAGTATGGAGCCAACCATTCTAGCTCGATGTAGAATANCCCACTTAAACATACGTTCGTCCTCGAACGTGCCAAGAGTTGTTTCCAAGCCATCAAATCATCGTTCCATCTTACCACACATGTACTCGGGGGTGAACCCACATCACCCTATTCCATATGAGCTTGACAACACAATACAACTGAAATTATTGATTTAACTTTAGCCCATAAACCTTGGAATTCAATTTCCAACCCTTAGAATTTCTTTCAAGACACGAATCTTGAATTTACACCATGTATGAGTTTGAACAAGCTGTATCAAGCCATAACCATAACCATAACCACGAACATAATCACCTAACATATTACACAACTCGCATGCTCATAGCACCATTTCTGACCAGAGTGACTACTCCAAAACCAACCAAATACTACTATTAAACCCATATCGAATCAAACCTCATCCCAAAACATTCGTACACTGTTGATAATAAAAGAAACATGCAAAAATTCATGACCACTTACCAGATCAACAAGTCACGGAGCTCTCTCGCCCCAACCAGAACCATAATCACTTTCTGAGCCGACTCTCAATATTATACACCCGAATATACCGAAATCAAACCCGATACTACCCATTCTAGGTCTAATGACCTTATATTACTAAACCCAACTGTTCCATAGACATGCCGCACCAATATAACTCAGAGCCACATCCCGTGCCATCCGTGCACCAATACACAGCAATTCAAATGTAACTAGTCATGGAAAATGACTCAAATGAGAGAACTGTCCCGCCAGATTAACAAGTATCGCCACAACAAAATGCTGAAAATTCATCATACACCGTACAACCATCACCCGATTTTAACACAAGCTTCATACCTTAACATAACTTTGCTGCAATGTGTGACCCCATCCAAACGCTGGTCCATACTATATACTTCAAGCCACCCCGCTCAAAATCAATAACCACAGAGAGGCAAATGATAAAAAATGCCACACAAAACCTGATAGAACATAACCATTACGCAATCGATCATGCAATACCCAAATACTCATCACGCTCAAATTCCGCTATAAAGCTCAAATAAAACCGCACCATCTGTGCACATAACCAATGAATCACAACTCCTCGTAGCATAAAAGAGTAACTCACAGATTATTTCATAACACGAATAAGTTCAACATCAACCGAATGACACATCCCTCAATAATAGCAGTATGGAGCCAACCATTCTAGCTCGATGTAGAATACATAGCTTAATTGGGCCTACCAATAGACCCCCAAACCAACTTGGGTTACCCACAAATAGATAAAAATCCCTACGAAAATCCATAATGACTGAATCACAACACATTCTATCATCTGGTTAGCTCCGGCCACAACTTCACAGTCCATAACTATGAAATAATTTGCTCCTAAGAACTCCTAAATTTCCAAATCCATAGAACACGCGAATCACCATATTTGATTCCATCTCCACCGCCCGAATTCTTAACACCTCTCTCATACATGATCATCCAACGAGAAATACTTTAAAAGTTCTTCCGCGCCTCTTGGAAAAATTTAAATATCAGCAGTTTATCAATCATGTGAGTACCGCAATACTAATTAAACATCCGTAAGTCAAAATACAATGCGCCTTCTCAAATACGCACCCTTCTCATACACCTAGTAGTAATCATATTCATCTAGTCATTTGGAACCGCCCATGTTGTCTAAGAATTCATGACCATTCTACCCAAACTTCGTTACCTTCCTTCAAGACTGAACTGCCACCTTGTACATGTAAATCCAACTTCCGCATAACACATAACATCTATCTTGCCATCATGTGAAAAGCACAAGAATCTCATCATCAACTCTGGTCACCAGCAAATTATATATCCAGTTAGTTAGAAACCTTTATCTTGCTTCCTTCCAAGAGGAAATCACAATACACAACACGTTTCTCACACCAGTAGAAAATATTCGGTTCCAACCATGGTAGAAACCATCAAGAACACTTTGAAATCCATCTGCACATAACCAAGCTATTAGAACTAAATTCCTCTAACTCGACTAAACCACGTAGGTCACCAAACCCAAGAATATTACCACCAAAACATCTGTAGAGTCTCACCACATCATAATTACCCATATAAATACCACAACCGAAATACCTACTCTGAAAATACCTTATTTGAGTCTAAGGCTGTTTCATTCACCTTCCTGATACCAAAATATAAAATCCATAATGATATACAAAAATGTCACAAGTCTCGACCCCATCCAACTTAAATCTCAGATTTTAGCCGCAAACAAATATGCCAAAAATTCTCAATTGTTACATATAAATCTCGAATCCATAAGAACTTTCTCGAGAATTAATCCTTTTTTTCAAATCCACATTACACAGCCCAAATGGGCCAAAAGACACGTGCCTCATTAGCACAACAACTCTCAAAGAAGTAACTCTACTTTAATACCACCTATCAGATTTATACTTTGTGCGCACTACATCATTCACAAATAACAACTCACTCATCCCACTATTTTCATATACTCATAAGTGCAATATAACCCGTATCCAGGAATTTCCTTATTCGAGTCATCATCGATCTCAACTTTTGCAAGTCATAACTAACCCACCAGTATGCCTCAGCCCAAAACTAAACCTTTACATATAATGATGAAATTGAATTATCAATAGCAGGCTCCCCCGCTTGACTCAAAGCCATAGATTAAAACATTTCATAACTCACAATACTAATACTCTATTACCGCCATAATGCCACAGTCAGTTCAACGAAACTTCTTCTCAAACTCATGCAACGCCAACCATAAAAATACCCCAAATCATCAGCTAAGCTCGCAATCATTCTCTTGACACTCAATTCAACTTTCTCAGCTAGATTCAAATTCAAATCTCCACACATATGCCCCACTGGCAGAAAAGAAACTCTCCACTTACATCATAAGGAATACACCTACGTAGATTACTCCGCAGGGAATAACCCACCTATTTAACCTCAAATTGGTATCTTGATATACCCTTTCGCAGTTACAATTACTATGCAATCACTTTGCATTCAGTAACTACCTTTCAAGGTTGTGATCAAATTAACAAAGTGATCATATGGAAATTTCTACAAAAATTCATACAAGATTTCATAAGGTAATAGCAACGGGATTTTGCGATTCTAAGAGAGTACGGTGCAATCTTTCTCAAGAATATCATACGGATTTTTCCCTACCTCAATCCGCCGTTACGTGTTGTCAAAATTAACGTGTGTTAGAGGAATGGTCAAGAGAAGCAACTCAGGTATATTAAGGTTATCCCTTCTTTCTTTTTGGCATGATCAATACGATACAAACGAAACGAGAAAATGCACAATTTCCATAAATGACTCTATTCATAAAAATATTAAGGGTGTCTATATTCTTGATTCCCCATGTGAATTATTATTATATTTTCTGTTTATGGGTCTCAGAAAAATATGTATTTGATAAAATTTATCCGAGAGGCATATTATTTTTATGACATTCCGAGAAACTTTTATTAACGTATTTCTTATGCATTTCATGCATTTATACATGTACATTGACCCATGACCAGATGATATTATATACACATATAGTATATGTATATTATATGTATATAGAACATGGGAAAAGGTTATGGCATTATATACACACCACCACCTGATCAGCTGGTATACGTTGATGATTTGCCCGCAGTGGCCGCGATGATATGATGGGATGCCCTCAGAGGCTTGATGATGTTATGAACACATATACCTATGCATGGTATGGCATTTATACGCATATGCATGACATTATAAAAAAATGAAATAATTCACAGAGCTATGCAGACGTACATGTTGAGTCTTTTACTCCATGTTTCTCTCATATCTATTATTTACTGATTTTCATTCCTTACATACTCAGTACATTATTAATACTGACGGCCCTTTTGCTTGGGGACATTGCATTTCATGCCCGCATGTCTCGATAGACAGGTCGAGAGCCCTCCAAGTAGGTGATCAGCTCAGCGAAAGATGTTGGTACACTCCATTTGTTCCAGAGTTGCTTATTTGGTAAGTATGATTAGGACATGTACTGATTAGTATGGCGGGGCCCTCTCCTAACCTTTATGATATTTATGTACTCTTAGAAGCTTGTAGATATATGCCGTGTACATGAAGGATTGTACGGCCTTATCGGCCTATGTTTTGAGGTTATAAATAATGATGTTGGCCTATTAGTCTCGTATGTCATGTGTATATGATGACATAATAAGAAAGATACGTTACATTGGTACTCAGTTGAGTAAAGTACATGGTGCCCGTCGCGGCCCATCGGTTTAGGTCATGACAATTCTTCTCTGTCGTGCGATTTTATTATATTATTGATGATTGAACTCTTCTACTCGTGTTCTCTCACAGATGGCGAGGAAGTGTACCGCATCTTCACCTGGACAACATCCGGATCCCTTAGTGGCAGCTCCTACGCGGGGCAGAGGTCGAGGCCGAGGTCGCGCTAGAGGCCGAGGTAGAGGCAAATCTCGGCCTAAAGCTCGAGCAGTAGCATTAGCAGTGGAGCCTCGTGTAGATTTTGATGAGGAAGTTCTAGCTCAGACCGTACCTGTTGGACCGGCTCAGGTACCAGAAGGGTTCATCGCTACCCTAGTGCTTCAAGACCCCCTAGTCTGTTTGGTGGGCCTTATGGAGAGTGTGGCCCAAGCCGGTGTATATTTGGGGAACTCGTCGTCTCTCAGTCTGGGGGAGGAGCACAGACTCCCATTACTCACACTCCGGAGTAGATGACTCCCCAATATCATACTCCAGTAGCCCCGCCAGTTGGGGTAGCTCAGCCAGTTGTTGCGGCCCAGGCTGGTGATAGTCCTTCCATGTCTTCTGAGGGGTTATTAAGATTGGACCTTCAGTACTTCACCTTCTGAGGACCCACAATATTATCTTGCCCGCTGCCATGAGGTGCTGTGGAACGTTGGTATAGTTGAGACCAATGAGGTCGATGTTTGTGTGTTTCGAATAACGGGTTCTGCCAAGAGGTGGTGGAGAGATTACATGTTGACCAGACCATCTGGTCGCCTACATTTACTTGGGAGCAGTTCTCACAGCTATTTCTAGAGAAGTTTCTCCCTATCACACTGAGAGACGATTATCGCATACAGTTTGAGCGTCTCCAGCAGGGCAATATGACTGTTACCTAGTACGAGACCTGTTTTGTGGATCTAGATCGTCATGCTCTTCTCTTGCCTCCTACTAAGAGGGAGAAGGTGAGGAGGTTTATTGATGTACTCACTCACCCTCTTAGACTACAGATGGCTAAGGATACCGGGGGTGAGATTTCCTTTTAGACGGCTGTTAATGTTACTAGGCGGATCGAGATAGTTCTTGCACAGGAGAGAAAGGGTTTTGATAAGAGGCCTCGTCATATCAGTGGGTTCAGTGGTGCCTCGTCTGGAGGAAGGGCTACTTTTGGTAGAGGCCATCCTCCTAGGAAGTTTCACTTAGTGCTCCAAGCATTTCACAATGCTTCAGGTGCTTGCAACCCTCATATATCTCATCCCGATCGCCAGCTCCTATTAGTGCACCACCAGCTCCTATTAGTGCACCTCTGCTCTAAAGTTTTCAGGGTGGTTACTCAGGTCGATAGGGTTAGTTTCACGGTTAGCAGTCACAACACCTGAGGCTAGATTTTGCCCTCGATCACTGGGCAACTCACAACAACAGGGTTCTCGTACCATGGTCCTAGCACCGGTTGCTTCACCGCTCGCTCAGCCAGTTAGAGGTAGGGGTCAGGCAGCTAGAGGTGGAGGTCAGGACATTAGAGGCAGAGGTCAGGTCGTTAGAGGTAGATTCCAGCCAGTTAGAGGTCGTCTAGGGACGCGGTTCAGAGTGGTGGGGACCAACCCCGATTTTATGCCTTTCCAGCGAGGCTTGAGGCAGAGTCATCTGACATTGTTATCACATGTATTGTCCCGATTTGCCATAGAGATGCTTCAGTTCTATTTGATCCGGGCTCTACTTATTCCTACGTGTCATCCTACTTTGCTTCATATCTGGTTGTGCCTTGTGATTCTTTGAGTGTGTCCAAACCTATGGAAGATTCTATCGTAGTTGATTGTGTCTATCATTCTTGTGTGGTTACCATTAGGAGTCTTAAGACTAGCGTAGATCTTCTACTTCTTGATATGGTAGAATTTTATATCAACCTGAGTATGGACTAGCTATCACCTTATCATGCTATATTAGATTGCCATGCCAAGACGGTAACTATAGCCTTGCTGGGGTTGCCTCGATTAGAGTGGAAGGGGACTCCTAGATATTCTACCAGCATGGTTATCTCTTATGTGAAGGCTCGACATATGGTCAAGAAGGGGCGTCTAGCTTATTTGGCTTATGTTCGCGACTCTAGTGCGGAGGTTCCTTCAATGGATTCAATGCCTGTTGTTCGTGAGTTTCCAGAGGTATTTCCTGCAAACCAGTCGGGGATGTCGCCCGACAGAGATATTAATTTTTATATTGATTTGGCTCTGGGCACTCAGCCCATTTCTATTCCGTCGTACCGTATGGCCCCGCCAGAGTTCAAAGAATTGAAAGAGCAGGTCCAAGATTTGTTTGATAAGGGCTTCATTAGACCTTCCATCTCGCCCTGGGTGCACTTGTGTTGTTCGTGAAGAAGAAAGATGGATCGATGAGGATGTGCATAGAGTATCGGCAGTTGAACAAAATCACCATCAAGAACAAGTATCCATTGCCGGAGATTGATGAATTATTTGATCATCTTCAGGGTGCCAAGGTATTTTTGAAAATTTATATGAGGTCTGGCTACCATCAGCAGAAGATTAGGGCATCCGATGTCCCTAAGACAACTTTTCGATCTCGATATGGGCATTATGAGTTTCTAGTGATGTCATTTGGGCTGACTAATGCGTCAGCAGCATTTATGGATTTGATGAATCGAGTGTTCAATCCCTACTTAAATCCCTTTGTGATTGTATTTATTGGCGATATCTTGATCTACTCCCGCAGTCGAGAGGAGCACGAGCAACATCTTCAGATTATACTTCAGACTATGAGGGATAGCTAATTATATGCCAAGTTTTCAAAGTGCGACTTTTGGTTAAATTCAGTCGCCTTTTTGGGGCACGTTGTATCGACAGAGGGCATACATATGGATGATTCAGGTAGTTCAGAACTGGCCTAGACCCGCTTAAGCTACGAAGATCTAGAGTTTCCTGGGTTTGGCGGGTTATTACCGACAATTCGTGGTGGAGTTTTCATCTACAGCAGCCCCATTGACCAGAGTTAACCAGAAAGGTGCCCCGTTCAGATGGTCAGACGAGTGTGAATTAAGCTTTTAGAAGCTCAAGACTGCTTTGACTACGGCGCTAGTGTTGGTGTTGGCCACAAGTTTAGGATCGTATACAGTGTATTATGATGCATCTCGTGTTGGGCTCGATGCAGTACTAATGCAGGATGACAGGGTGATCGCGTATGCGTCACGGTAGTTAAAGGTTCATGTGAAGAGTTACCATGTTCATGAATTAGAGTTGGCCACCATTGTTCATGCGCTGAAGATTTGGAGGCACTATTTTACGGCATGTCGTGCGAGGTATTCACGGATCACCGGAGTCTTCAATATTTGTTCAAACAAAAGGATCTCAATTTGAGACGGATAAGGTAGTTGGAGCTATTGAAAGACTATGATATCACCATATTGTATCATCCTGGGAAGGCCAATGTGGTGGCCGATGCCTTGAGCAGAAAGGCAGTGAGTATGGGTAGCCTTGCATTCATTCCAGTCGGTGAGAGACCGCTTGCGTCAGATGTTCAGGCCTTGGCCATTCAGTTTGCGAGGTTAGATGTTTCAGAGCCCAATCGTGTTCTAGCTTGCACAGTCACTCGGTATTCCTTGTATGAACGCATCAGAGAGCGACAGTATGATGACCCTCATTTGCTTGTCCTTAGGGACACGGTGCGGCACGGAGGTACCAAATAGGTTACTGTTGGAGATGATGGAGTTTTGAGGATGCACAGTCATATTTGTGTACCCAATGTAGATGGACTTCATGAGTTGATTCTTGAGAAGACCCATAGTTTCCGGTATTCTATTCATCCAGGTGCCGCTAAGATGTATCAGGACTTGCGACAACATTATTGGTGGAGAGGTATGAAGAAGGATATAGTTGCATATGTACCTCGGTGTCTAAATTGTCAGCAAGTAAAGTATGAGCATCTGAGACCTGATGGTTTGCTTCAAAAGTTAGAGATTCCTAAGTGGAAGTGGGAGTGTATCACTATGAATTTTGTTGTAGGACTCCCACGTACTCAGAGGAAGTTCGACGCGGTATGAGTTATTCTAGACAGGCTGACTAATTCAGCACATATCATTCCTATAGCAGTTACCTATTCTTCAGAGCGGTTGGCTGATATCTACATCCGCGAGATCATTCGTCTTCATGGTGTACCTGTATCTATCATTTCTGATCGAGGTGCGCAGTTCACCTTGCACCTCTGGAGAGCAGTACAGCGTGCGTTAGGCAGCATGTTGATTTGAGCACAATATTCCATCCTCAGATGGACGGACAATCCGAGCGCACTACTCAGATATTGGAGTATATGCTCCGCGTATGTGTTATAGATTTCGGGGGTACTTGGGATCAGTTATTACCCTATGAGGCATTATACGGGAGGCGGTGTCGATCGCCAGTTGGATAGTTCGAGCCATGAGAGGCTTAGTTATTGGGTACAGATTTGGAACAAGATTCCTTGTATAAGGTAAAGATTATTCAGGATCGACTTCGCACGGCTCAATCTAGTCAGAAGCGTTATGCCGACCATCGAGTTTGTGTTGTTGCATTCATGGTCGGAGAGAGGGTATTGGTTAATGTTTCACCCATGAAAGGTGTGATAAGGTTTGGGAAGAAGGGCAATTTGAGCCCTAGGTTATCGTACCTTTGAGATTCTGGATAGAGTAGGAAAGGTGGCTTACAAGCTTGTATTTCCACCTAGTTTATCAGCAGTCCATTCGGTGTTCCATGTGTCTATGCTTCGGAAGTATCACGGTGAGGTGTCCCATGTGTTAGATTTCAGCTCAGTACAGTTGGACAAGGATTTGATTTACGAGGAGGAGCCGGTGGCAATTCTAGCCTGGCAGGTTCGACAATCGAGGTCAGAGAGTTATCCTTCAGTTCGAATGCAGTGGAGAGGTCAGCCAATCGAGGTAGCTGCTTGGGAGTCCGAGTTGGATATGCGGAGTAGATATCCATACCTTTTTACCAGTCCGGGTACTTTTCTATGTTCCTTTAAGGACGAACTATTGTTTTAGAGGTGGAGAATGTGATGACCTGATAGGTCATATAGAGTTTTAAACCTTAGTTCTGTGTTTCAAAACCTCAAACATCTCATTTTAGCCGTGATCGATTTGCGTGCACAGCCTGTGTCTTTTCCAGGAGGCTTTTATGTTAAAATTTGATAAAATGTGAAATTGGGCCTTAAAGATCCATTTGATATGACTTTGGTCAACGTTTTGAGAAAACAGACCCGGATCCATGTTTTGACGATCCCGGTGGGTTCATATCGTAATTTGGGACCTGGGCGTATGCCCGGAATCGAATTCGGAGGTCCCTATCTCGAGTTATCGCAATTTGTCAAGAAATTTAAAGTCTAAAGTTGTAATGAATTTAAAGATTTGACCAAGGTTTGACTTTATTGCTACCGGACCCGGATTTTGGTTTTAGAGCTTAGTATATGTTCATTACTATATTTATGACTCGTCTGCTGCCGTGGTGCATGGCATTGTTTACCATACATTTCCCCGAAAGAAAATGTATTTTATTCCTATCTTTCTCTGAAGTAGGAGGCTTCAGGTAATTGGTAATTTCCATCGACCGGGATAACAAATGATATTTGGTAGAGATGGAGAGGGAGACATTCCTCCTCCTTTTTGATTTGGTGTCTGATTCGTAGTTCTAGGTGTTATTTTGGTGATTTGATCGCGCGAGCGAGTTCGTATGAGGTTTTTGGACTTGTGTGAATATTTGGTTTGGAGCCCCGAGGGGTCGGGTGGGTTTTGGATAGGCTACGGAAGGATTTTGGACTTAAAATCATAGCTGAAGTCTTTGTGCTTTCTGGTGTCTGTTGCAGACTTCGCAATTGCGAGGTCTGGCTTGCAAATGCGAGCCTCGCATTTGCGAAGAAGTCATCGCATTTGTGAGCATGGGTTGGGGAATTGGTTTCTCGCAATTTTGATTATCCTGCCACAATTGCGAAATAGGCAGGTCCGTATTTGGGAACAAATTATTCGCATTTGCGACCGATTGGGTCGCATTTGCGACATGCACATCCCTTATTCTCCTATATTTTTTTTAAATTGCTAAGACATGCATATCCCTCCCCTTATTCTCATTTATTTGCTATGACATGTATGACCTCTCCTTATTTCCTTCATCGTGTCTAAGATTACTATATCATGATTCTCCTGTCCCCATTTCCCTACTTGCTTCATTACATCCTCGCACATTTTCATGAGCTAAACTGACTTCGCTTTTTATCTTTCTTTCCTTTTATCTTCTTTTCATGTTCACCTTTACTATGTTATTTACTACTTTTATGTATTCTTATCAAGAAAATACTTGGCAACGTGTTAATATTTTTGCATAATGCATTCTCCACATCATACTCCACTCATGCCTATTATCAACATAGCGGCGCTTGATGAGTGTCCGCGCTTTCCTGAAATCACCCTTTCTAAATCGGAAAGACTTATTTTGGGTAGATTAGTCGATCAGCGGTGCAGTCAATTCCTGTGCCTTTCCTTCTCAAGTTATTCACTTGATAGTACCAGTCTAAACCCTTCTAGATTCCACACTCCGATATAAAATGTACATGCATCATACTAAACCTAGTACAGATTGAGATGCCATTGACGTAACAACCCACTTAGATAAAACCTTGTCCAAAGTCTGACGAGATTTCCACAATCCCAATAGACACTATCATATTATGTGTATAACTAGGAGAAAATGTGCCAACATATTGATCATAATCCCCAGGTACGGTATGAACCAGAACATCCCGCCTTTGCTACTTGACTGGTGGAAAGACCTTGCACCTTTTGATAAAAATCATGTGAGGAGAGTACTTGGTGACCTGCCATCTTTGATGAACATTCGACCAAATAAGGAACTGATCGAGGCCGTTACTACATTGTGGGATGAGAAAAGAGTTATTTTCCGATTTCGCCAAGTTACCATGGGATAGTCTGGGACTGCTAGTGCCAGAAAATCGCACTCTCTGCGGTTTTCAGAAAATGTTGGGTTTTAAGAAGAATAACGAACTGCTATGTCTAAAGAAATCATACATCCTTTTTGAGTTTCTATACAAGCATTATGGGAATAGAAAATCATATCGCTTTCATCATGACGAACTAGACATTACCTCTCTATGATGGGTGCATCGCCGAGTTTATGTGTTCATTGTCTGCTTCTTGGGGTTGTTGATATTTTCGATGCAAGGTGGAAGGATTTATACTCGCTTAGCCATGGTCGCTAAGACCTTAATGGATGGCATCGAAGGACAAACTTATACTATCATCCCCATGATGTTAGCTGAGATATACCGTGCTCTAGATCGGTGCTAGCAGGGATTCGGACACTTTGAGAGTTGTAATCTATTGCTAAAATTTTGGCTGCTTGAACACTTCCAGAAGGAAGAGTACCGTCAAAAGCTTATGTGGAGGCCACTGAATGACTACATAGCCAACCATCACCCAAAGAAAATGATGTTTATTCCAGACATGTTTACAAAGCTTGGAAATATTGTAGGTTGGGTGTGTTTCTTCAGCAATCTGAAAGACGAGCAGGTGCATTGGATGTTTGAATGGTTTCCTAGTAGTGGGTTCATCATTAGATAAAAATGGACTACTCACTAGGTCCTGATCGGGCTGCGAGGCATCTACACTTCTGCTCCTATAATGATAATAAGGCAAGCAGGAAGAAAACAAGTCATACCTCGGGTCTCCAATATGGTTCAGTACAAGGCAAATTTAAAGGGAAATGTCTTCCCATTTAAGTTCGAAGCACAACACATGTGGAACTAAAAGATTATCGTGGAAGGAGAAATTATTGATCTAGACAGGTATCACGTCGGCCATATGTACTACTATCTATCATGGTTTGAAGACGATGTAGCTGGGGACGTCAAACCAGAAGTCAATCTGAAGGATAAGATCATAGATGAAGTAGCTAAGGCACATGTGAAGTAAAAAAGGCTACCCAAAAGGGTGTTAGAGTCTGAAGCTAAGAATCTGGAGCAACACAAAGTAAACATGGAGACGATAAGGTAATGAAAAGAGATTGCCACAAAGTCAACAGAGAGGTTAGAATACTTGGAGCAAGGGCTAATGGAGCTAGAAGGGAAGATGAGAAAGAAACTTTGGGATTGTCAAGGCATGAACGACGATGAAGGAGGAAAGCTGGCAAAAGCTTACTTATTTCTGGACATGCGCCACCTAGGGAATATGATTGATGGGGTCAAGAGAGCCAACCATGGAGAAGGTCCTTCAGGAACTAAGTAGATTAGGAGATGATGTTCTTTACTGCTTTCTAGCTTAGATTAGATTTCGATGTAATAAGGCCTAATGCCATTAGTGACTTCATTACTATTGTCGATTTAGTGAAAGTTTGTTTTGGCTTATTTTCGCATTAATGAAATGAAGCAAGGTTGGCATCAATTTTCTCCAAGTCTATGTGTCGCTTAGGCTTACCTAAAGCACAATAAGGTCCCCCATATTAGGACGCGAATTGTTACATGACTTTGTGAAATGTGTTTAAATATTGTGAACACTCTTTTATTTCACCTTACTGACTAGGTTACCTTTTGCTTTCTCTTTCTTTTGATTATTCCCATTCCTAAAGGTTGGTTCGTAAATACTGGCATCATCAGCATATCACACTAGATCCATAGGTCCTCCACCTCCTCTTTCGCCTAGTAACCAGAAAAGCAAAAGCAAGGGCAAAGGGAAAATGGATGATTTAAGTATCCGGAAAGATAATGAGGTAGTGGCAAAAAATGTTGAAACTTCATATGGTAGAAGCACTCCGGGGTAGAATGAGTTGGTCTTACGAGTAGAGCAGAAAATCCTGGAACTACAGGGCGAGCTTGAGTAGGTCCAAAATCTGGCAAACCTTTCCCTTACCCTCAATGTTCCCGACATCAAACAGCAAAACCTAACTACCCAGAATCGAACACTGCTACAAAACACACAAAACCAGGATCTTTTACCCATAACTCCAAATCCCCCCGCACCACACCAGTATCATAATCCCGCACATCCCCATAACTTTAACCCACCACCAGTGCAAACCCCTCAACAACATCACCATTATCCAACTCAATACCCGCAAACTACTACTCATCACACACCCCAAAATGCACCGCAACCTACTTCTGATCCACAAAACTCAACCAATGACCACCCATATATCCAAGTCTAAAGACCTCATCAAAGCAGTCTAATATATATACGGAAAGCCTACCCAATACCCCGCAATCTAATATAAAGAACAATTGTTAGGTTTCATCATCAACCACGGAGGTATTCAGCTGGACCTGTCAAAAGTCAAAGTTATCCAATATTTGCCACCGCCAAGGAATAAAAGAGATGTGATGAGTTTTCTAGGACGCCTCAATTATATCAGTCATTTCATAGCATAATTAATGGTGATATGTGAGCTAATATTCAAAATGCTGAGGAAAAATGCTGCAACAAGCTAGACTGGAGAATGCTAGAAAGTCTTCGACAAAATCAAGGAGTATTTATCTAAACCACCGGTGTTGGTCCCGCCAGAACCAGGAAGACCTCTGCTGCTTTATCTGTCTTTGATGGATGAGGTCTTTGGCTGCATTCTAGGACAACATGATGAAACTGGAAGGAAGGAGCAAGCGATATATTATCTGAGCAAGAAGTTCACGCCTTATGAATCCCGATACTCTTTGTTAGAACGCACATGCTGTGGTTTGACATGGATAGCCCAGAAGTTGAGACATTATTTATGTGCATACATTACATATCTCATAACAAGGATGGATTCGGTAAAATACATCTTTCAGAAATCCATGCCTACGGGTAAGTTAGCAAAGTGGCAAATATTGCTGAGCGAGTTCGACATCATCTATGTAACTCAGAAGCCAGTGAAAGGTCAAGCATTGGCTTATCACTTAGCAGCAAATCCCATATATAGAGAATACAAATAACTGAAGACGTATTTTCCCGATGAAGAGGTATCATTTATAGGAGAATATATTACCTGAACTATGCTTGACCTGATTCCCGTTTAAAAGGGGATACGTAGACAGCCCCGTGGGTTCAGTCGCATCATAATAAGATCTTTATTCCCCCCTATGATCAGAAACTGGGGCAAGATCTCGAGTTGTCCTGATCTCATCGTATTTAGAATTGTCACAGAATGTATCATCAGAAGTATGCATTTAAATTGGAGGAGAATTTTGAGGAGGATCCTCAAAATTCCGAGTTAAGGAGGTTGCAATGTCTAAAAAGCATGTCACAGTCATCAATTCAACAAAACTATTTGCTCTCATACATTATCACATATTTCAAACAACTACATTTTTTATATAAACAATTTATCACAAATGCATGTTTTTCGAAAATTTCATTTTTCGTGGTAGCCAGACGTTACCCGAGGTGACTCAAACAGGACCTTGAAACATGAACAAAGGCAAAGCAAGGAATCAAGAGCACGAACTAAGCTTTCCCACTCCAAACTCACAATTTTCCTTTGGATACAGGCATAGGGAATATAACAAGGACGTCCGCAAATATATGCACACAACAAGATCACTATCTTCATACCGACAGAAGTCGCCAAGCACAAACGCGCCAAGCTAAGAAATACTATGCCCTTTCGCATTTAATCATTGCACTTCATGCATAGGGCTAAGCACCGCCCTTATTTCTCACATACGGCTAAGCACTGTCTTTCTTTGCATGAGGCCAAGCATTGTCTCCATTCTTCGCATGAGGCTAAGCACTGCCTCCAT
The DNA here is from genome assembly GCA_000715115.1 of Nicotiana otophora. Lineage (NCBI taxonomy): Eukaryota > Viridiplantae > Streptophyta > Magnoliopsida > Solanales > Solanaceae > Nicotiana > Nicotiana otophora. The sequence goes on along the minus strand of AWOL01S0069634.1, from coordinate 8,894 downwards.
ACTGCATGAGGCTAAGCACTGCCTTTCTTGCGTGAGACTAAGCATTGTATCCATTCTTTACATAAGGCTAAGCAGTGCCTCTATTATTGCATAAGGCTAAGCACTGCCTTTTCTTGCATGAGACTAAGCAGTGTCTCTATTCCTTGCATGAGGCTAAGCGTTGCCTCCATAGCATAAGGCCAGGCACTACCTTTCCTTGCATGAGACTAAGCATTGTCTCCACTCTTTGCATGAGGCTAAGCACTGCCTCCAATATTTCATAAGGCTAAGCGCTGCCTTTCTTTGCATGAGACTAAGCACCGTCTCCATTCTCCGCATGAGGCTAAGCACTGCCTCCATACTGCATAAGGCTAAACATTACCTTTTCTTACATGAGACTAAGCACTGTCTCCATTCCTTGCATGAGGCTAAATACTGCCTCCATACTGTATAAGGCCAAGCACTACCATTCCTTGCATGAGACTAAGCATTGTCTACACTCTTTGCATCGGGCTAAGCATTGCCCTCATTTCATACAAGACTAAGCCTTGTCTCGTCTCGTTCTCACATATGACTAAGCATTACCTGTTTCCTCTATCAAGCCATCGATATCACTGCATCTTTGCATTTCATGGGCTGAAATATTGCCAAGTTATCCGAATGACCATAGTATGAAGGCATCATCCTCATAGCCCAAAGACATCATGCCATGGCCAAAGGATCTCTCGAACTGCATATCATTATTCAAGGGCATCATAGTCCAGAGGCACTATCCTCATGGACCAAGGACACCATTTCATGGCCTACGAATCCCTTACCATACGCTTCATGGCCCAGGACGTCATAGTCTAAGGACATCATCCTCATCGTCCAAAGACAACTCTCATGGTCCGAAGGGAATTTGCATCATATTTAAAATTTTCGCAATAACCCTTATATATTCACGTGCATCGTGTTTTTAAGTTTTGTAGGTAACTCGGGAGGTAACCTCTCTACAGACAAGAGTAATTCTTGCTCCGGTTTCCGTTTACAACGTTCACATCCTTCGATCACCTCAAACATAACCGATAATCAGCAATTGATTACCCCTTGTTCTATAACCGTTCAAATCATCCAAATTTGTTATTTGTATCCACATATATGTTTCATAATATTTTATTTTATTTTATATAATTATTTTTGCATTTTAAGGTATTTTACATAATTTTACAGTAATAGCCTATATTCTGCGCATAATTATATTTTATTATATTATTTGTGTCAAGTAGCATTTTATATTTGTACAATGTTAAATTGTTATTTTCAAGGCATCTTAATACATAATAATATTTTTATTATTTGTCAATTACCTTTTATAAATTATTAGTTTTGTGTCTTTAATTTGTAGCCCAATTTGGAGCTAATTTCGGACTCAATCTATCAGACCACGTGCCAAGCCAACCCAATAACCCCATAGCCTAATCCAAACGAGCCTTGTCACTACCCCGGTCGCGACCCACTTCAAACGACCCCTGTGACAGCCCTGGTCGTGACCCACTTCAAATGACCCGCCATTCCTATTCTTTAATCTAGACCGTTGATCTATCAAGATCAACAGACCACGATAATCTCTCCTTTTTAATTAGATCCACCCTAAACCCTAGCCCCATTATTCAGAGACAACTGCCTTTGAACCCTCTCTACTCTTCTCTTCTCTTCTGAAGAACACTAGCTGCATCTTCCTTAATTCTCTCTCCTAATCCAGTTGATAATGGGATTCTACCATTATTTGCTTACCATATCTATGTTTCTCTGCTACTGGTCACACGTTTATGGTATTACTTAGGTATTTGCCCAATTTTGGCAAATACCATCTCTATATCGGACTGGAGTCAGCCTCAATCTTGGAGATTTGGATAATATTCCGTCCATATACATGAAAAGGGGTTGATTCTTCATACCCGTTGGTCGATTTTCGAGTATTAAACCCTAACTAGGATTTAGAGTTTGATTTCTTTCCTTTCCAGATACTTACTGATTGCATGTGATATTTTACTCTTTTTGTTCATGTTTATTTGATTTCTTTTTTTATTTACTTGCCTGATTCAACATTATATAAACCTCATTCTCGTCTCTCAAAGAAGGGGATTTTTTATAAATTAACTATTGTTACTACTACTATTCTCACTCATTCCATACTATTCTAAGACTTCGAGTTTGGTCGTCTTAAAGTCAAGGCCATCGGAATCTATTCATTAGCCTCCTTCAGTGCAAGCACTTCTCATAGCCCACTTCGAGGCTCTTGTGAACTCTAAAGCACTGGAGATTTGAGGTTTCATTATTCTCCTACAATTGCTACTATTTCTGAGATTTGAGTTTTTTATTCTTTATTCGCTTTGTTTGAAACTGGTTAGTACTTTATTCTCCCGCAATTCTACTTCTTTCTGTTTGTGTTTATGTTATGTGCACTAGTGGTACTTTGATTTCCTTGAGTTAATTTCGATGTTATGCTACCTGTTGGATTTAGAACCTTTGTGTTATTTTCCTGAACATTTAACATGTTAAGTTTTACAAGTTAGTTGTGATCATTAGGCTCTCTTGTCAAAGTATTTCTTGTGAGATTGTTTCCCCTTTTGTTTGATCTGGTTATGACTCTTGGACTCCATGTGAAGAATCATACGTCTAGAGTCCTACAGAGATTAGTTTGGAATCATGCTTACCTTGAATTTCTGCTTTTGTTGTCCTATGTTGTTAAAACCTGTCGTTGAGAGCTTGTTTCTATCTACGCCATATGTGCATGTAAGGGATTTTGTGTAGCCTCATTTGTGTGTCTTGGTATGGAAATCTCTACTCTTTGTCATCTATAGTGTTAAGGGATAAAGTCCCTAAGTCTTAAAGTTTATTTACCTGGCCTAGTACTTAGCTTGTCACTTGTGTTGTTATGGCTATTTAAGTATTCCATGGGAAAGCATGGCAGCAGTCTCATGGTTTGGACCTAGTTATTGGGCTAGTTGGATACTCAGAACTGAAGCATGTTAATAACCATCTGGAGTGTGGGTCTGTTCATCACTTAAGGCTCTAGGCTTAGTTGAAGGCCCAGAAGCAGCCGTTGGGTATTCTGTATTTACGTTGGGCCTGTGGTGCTTCTAGTTGGGCTTGTGATCATTCTTTTGAGCTTGTAATTATTTAATCTAGGATTGTAATAATTTGTAAACAAACAACTGGGGTGTTAATAAAATTGGAAGGAAACGGGTATCTTCTAATGCTCGCATAAACGGGTAGAGAGCATGCCTATAGGATCTACCTACTTTGTTTGCTACTTTGTTCGGCATGCTTTATTTATGGACACACATAGAAACCATTCCTATAGGAAATCACACACTTCACTTAACTTGTCTAATACATGTACACTATGCAACGCATGCTAGTGTGAGTAAGTGTTGTACATGTTTCCATGCCTATTGTTGTGCACTATTAGACAGTATGCCTATAGGAACCAAACATCCATAACTACTTGTTTAGTTATTAGACAACATGCCTATAAGGTACAATAATACACACTTCGATTACACTCATATGGATACCATGACTATAAGGTTAATTAATCAATCTGCTGTTTCTGCTGTTTCTGCTATTTTAATTGTAGCGCCCCACTTAGATGACATGCCTATAGGGATAAGAGTTATAAAATCAAGTCCAATTGTCATATATTAAAAATACTACCTATAGGATACACTCACTCGCCTAGAAGTAATATTTTGTCAACAATATGTTGTCGAGTTGTTTCACTGCCTTACATTTAGATTTCATGCCTATAAGGCTTGTAATACATATGGTATGTGAATTCAGAAATAACAACGATGTTGCAAATGTTGGAAATCGGCATCACCTAGAAATTATGCATATATGACTTAATAGCTATAATGTCTCTTAATTCTAAAATTGTCCAGTTATGCCCGCGTGCATTCCATGCTTATGTGTGGAGGTGAACTTGACTTGTTTGTTGTCTTTATGTGAAGTCCTATATGTTTTAAATGCGCGATTAGTTTTATCATTTTGAGCAACCTAGGTAAAGTCTAGAACCACCCAAATAGAGGTTCAAAGCCTCTTGAACCGCAGGTGTGGGATGGGTAGTGCACGCATAGGCTACAGTTTAGAATTGAATTAGAGCACCTTTAAGTAACAACTTCAACATAGTAATTGGGTAGCATGAGATGATATTTTATGCCCGCTGAATAATATGAGCAACACCCTACCTTAAGGGAGTTGCGAAGTATTATTTATGTTGCACAGGGTGATCCTTTAGGCTAAAAAACTTAAGACTCCCCC
>AWOL01S0069632.1:0-20964 GCA_000715115.1 Nicotiana otophora | reverse complement strand
CGGTCATTTGTCCACAGAATCCGAACCGCCGATGCGGGGAATGCATCGCAAAAGTGGAATGGTCTAGCCAACCTGGGGTCGCACAAGCGGAGGACCCCGTGCAGATGCACTTGCGCAGAAGCGCTTGTGTGCCCGCAGGTGCGAGCCTTGAGTGCATTAGTTGGAACTGCACTTGCGATGGATTTTCCGCAAATATGACCCCTTGCCCGCAAAAGCGAAATCGCTTGGCAGAAAAGGGCTTAGTTCGAGGGTTTGATTTCATTATTCCTTTTTGGACCTAGAGAGCGCGGTTTATTGGCGATATTTCCAAAGCTTTTCAAGAAATTCATCGGGGTAAGGGATTCTAACTCGGTTTTGGTTATATTACACAAATCCATTATTATCTTTTTCATTTAATTATTTATTTGAGTTGGCAATTTGTGGAAAAATTATGAAAACTTCTTTAGGCTATATTTTAGGTATTTAAAATGCGATTTGAGTAATTCTTGTATGGTTGGACTCGTTATCAAATGGGTATTCGGATTTTGTAATTTGTTTCGGCTTCCAAGACGCGGGCCCGGATTGACTTTTTGTTTCTTTGTAAAGATCGTAACTTTATTGTTCGAAATAATTTCCTATCGCTTATATTTATGGTATGAAGTTCTTTTTGCTAGTTTCGAGCCGTTCGGAGGGAAGAGCTTACTAGTGGATTGAGTTACCGTGTTTTGAGGTATGAGTCTTGGTTAACTTTGTGTGGGGGAATTACCCATTAGGATTGGTGTTGGGTAGCTTGAAGTGTGATGTGTGAAAGTCTTGTACGCTAGGTGATGAGTGTGTACACAAGCTAAATGTGGAAATTTACCGGTTTTAGCTATGTAGATTANGTTCTTTGATTTGAATTTTGGCCTTAAGTAGGTTCGTTATGTGTTTTGGAACGTGTTGGTATGTTCAGATGGGGTCCCGGGGGCCCCGGGTGTGATTCAGATTGAATAATGAACAATTTTGGACCTTAGACATTGCTGAATCTCTGGTGCGATCACTCCTGCACATTTCGGGCCTCAAGTGCGGCGCCACAGAAGCAGCCTTTGAGCTGCAAAAATGAAGTTGGCCTTGCCCATCTGGGACTTCAGGTGCGGTCATTTGTCCGCAGAATCCGAACCGCCGATGCGGTGAATGCATCACAAAAGTGGAATGGTCTAGCCAACCTGGGGTTGCACAAGCGGAGGACCCCGTGCAGATGCACTTGCGCATAAGCGCTTGTGTGCCCGCAGGTGCGAGCCTTGAGTGCATTAGTTGGAACTGCACTTGCGATGGATTTTCCGCAAATATGACCCCTTGCCCGCAAAAGCGAAATCGCTTGGCAGAAAAGGGCTTAGTTCGAGGGTTTGATTTCATTATTCCTTTTTGGACGTAGAGAGCGCGGTTTATTGGCGATATTTCCAAAGCTTTTCAAGAAATTCATCGGGGTAAGGGATTCTAACTCGGTTTTGGTTATATTACACAAATCCATTATTATTTTTATCATTTAATTATTGATTTGAGTTGGCAATTTGTGGAAAAATTATGAAAACTTCTTTAGGCTATATTTTAGGTATTTAAAATGCGATTTGAGTAATTCTTGTATGGTTGGACTCGTTATCAAATGGGTATTCGGATTTTGTAATTTTTTCAGCTTCCAAGACGCGGGCCCAGATTGACCTTTTGTTTCTTTGTAAAGATCGTAACTTTATTGTTCAAAATAATTTCCTATCGTTTATATTTATGGTATTAAGTTCTTTTTGCTAGTTTCGAGCCGTTCGGAGGGAAAAGCTTTCTAGTGGATTGAGTTACCGTGTTTTGAGGTAAGAGTCTTAGTTAACTTTGTGTGGGGGAATTACCCATTAGGATTGGTGTTGTGTAGCTTGAAGTGTGATGAGTGAAAGTCGTGTACGCTAGATGATGAGTGTGTACACAAGCTAAATGTGGAAATTTACCGGTTTTAGCTATGTAGATTACTTTCATGCCTTAAATGAGTTACTGTACCATGTTATAATCATCATCATTAGTCTATCTTCACATGCTCTACTTGTCTTATCTATTACTTGTTAATTGCCTTTACATGTTCAGTTGAAGTATTGTTTCCTTTATTCCTTATTTATGATTTAACCGTTGCGTTCTTCACTTGAAGTTGTTATTTTTGGAACATCTTGTTGTTGAAATTGGTATTGAGTTATAAAAGGCCATGATTTACATTGAGGCAAAGTTGTAAATTTATGGAATACTATTCTTATTGAGTTATTCACTTCCGGTTGTTATTGTGAGACTCTTGTGCATATTGTGGTTAAGCCATGGGCTATTTATTATGAAAACACCATTATTGTTGATTTCTTTGGCAAGTTGTGATATTGGGCACTTGAGTGCGATTCTTGATATGTTGTGATATTAATTCGCATGCAGTGGTATAAGGCTTGGGGTTGAAACTCATGCAGTGAGATAAGGTGGGCTTGATACGCATGTTGCTAGTAGGGGAACTACTTGAAGCCACGTGATGTGATAAGGTAGGCTAAAACACGCGATGCTATTTTTGGAAAATGATTTTCAAAACTAAATGCAAGGTTGCACGGTGATATGAGGAATGATTGTGAATTATTTTGTGATTTGAGACTACGGGGCGGTACCTCGGTAGTGATTCTTGTTAATACGTTTCTATTACTTCACTTGTGTTATGTTGCTTTTCTCCGTGATGAATTATTTGCCTTAGTTCAGTGTAGCTAATCTTAGTGTATTTCTTTATTGTCTCATTTCTATTGCTATCATTATTTCACTGTTATATACCTATCTAGCTTCTTATCGATTCCAGTAGGGTCTTGACCTAACCTCGTCACTAAGCTACTGAGGTTAGGCTTGGGACTAACTGGATACCGTTGTAGTGTACTCATGCTATGCTTTTGCATATCTTTTTGTGCAGATCCAGATACCTCATACCAGTCCAAGCACCTGTGAGACGAGTCCAAGTTATACCTGCTGGCGTCCACAGGTCTCGGAGTCACCCTTTATCTAGTTTATTTTCTTTCTTATCCTTTTATAGACACTGATGTATAGGGATTCCCAGTACCATCTTATAGATCTTGTGAAGTTATGTTTCTGTTGAGTTACAGAGTTTCTTTATATGATAGTGGTTGTGTTGTTTGAAGGTTATTTATAAATTATCAGTTAATATTGCATGTATTACAAAAATCCTACTGAAGCGAACGGCCCGATCCCATAAGAATATGAAACTTTTAGGCCACGTAAAATTTCGCCAGGGAATTTAAGGTTTTGTGGTGCCGAGGTAGGCTAATGTATTTGAAGATTGTAGAAAACGAGCCGCGATACATACATTTTAGGTTCTACAATGCATTGGGGAGTTGGATGAATATTGTTGCAGAACATGGCATTTCTGCGGTCCATTATGCGACCACAGAATTGCTTCGTGGACCATAGATCCGCCGCGGAGTAGAATAGAAGAGGGAAAAATTTTGAAAACTATGTTTTCTTGCAATATAATGATTCTGCTGACCGCATAATGATTATGCTACCGCGAAATTGCATTGCAAAATGGACTAGATCCAACCCAGAATTTGAAAATCATTTTGTGGCTATTTTGCTGGCCGCATAACCATACTGCTGGCCACATATCTATTCTGCTGGCCATATATCTATTCCGCTTGCAACATATCTGTTTTGCTACAATAAAATTGCACCACATAATTGATTTCGGGGGTCATTTATGGAAAGTTTCTTACCCGACCCCATTTTGATTAATATCCTTTGGGGCTCATTTTGAAGCAAATATCTGATAACTTAGAGAGAAGTGAGAGTATCTTAGTGTGAGTGGGAGAAGACCTGGACATTCTAACCATCAATCCTTGCCCCAATCTTGAAGATTCAAGGGAATCCACTCACTAATCCATCAGCTACCTGGGTAAGACCGTGTCCAAAAACCTTCATGCAATTGTCATGAGTTTAATTGGGTTATGGAATTGGAGATAAGCCATGCACGTAACATTAGGTGGTAGTATGTGGGGTTTTTGAATGTTTTTTGGTAGTTTCTTGTTGAAATTGGTCAAGGGGGGAAGGGATTACCATTGTAGAGCTTTGTAGTCAATTTTGCATAATAGGTGTTTGACAAAATTTCCGAGAGACTTACGTCATGAGAATCCTTCTAACTATTATCTGGTTTTCGCTATCTTCCTATAGATTTATATTGCTAGAGGTGTTGGTACATTGTAGTAACTTAAGGAAAGCTCAAGAAAGGTATGTTGACTAAACTTATCTCTTAGAATTGAATTCCACGATGTTCCCATAAGTTTCAAGTATGGTTGAGATAGGTTCATAATTCTCATGTTCCGAGTTAGTCCTTATAAATTTGATTATCCCAAGTAAGAGTGTTGAAAGATATATGTACTCAAAACTTGTTCCAATTACTCTTATATCATCACGATCTCCTTCGGGAATGTGTTCAAGTATGGTTTATGTGTTAAAGCGTTATAACTTCAATTCATTTTCAAGTGAATGTCCATTATGCATAACTTGGAAAGAATACTCAATGCGTCTAAAACTCCTATTGCTCATATATTTACTTAAGGCCTTAATTTCGAATGCTCATATTGTTGATAATCTCTAAAGATGCTTAAAGGTAAAAGAAGTGAGTTGGAGATATAAAGTGTGGTCACCGTTCCAAGAATGAAAGTTATGCTTATGGCCAATGGTTCCAATGAAATGAAATGATGTGAGAAAGGTTATGAAATGAGACCTAATTCAACTATTCCAAATTGACTTCGAATAAGCTCTTGCATATTCACGAGTTGAAATTGTGCATTTCCCTTTTGGTGAAAAGTATTTCAAGAATAAATGGTGTGTCACTCGTTTATAAGTTTAACTTGTGCTTCGATTGCAAATCATCTTTCTCCATTTCTTTGCAAAGCAAACTATTATGTTTAAAGCCTTCATTACTAATGAACTTAAAGTTGGGATTTCTAAAATATTCTATACATTGATGCTTATGATGATGATCCTTGACAGTAAAGATATGAAAGTGTGGAATATCAAATACGGTCATCGTGCCATGAAAGATGAATCATATGTCTGCCCACGAGAGCTAATGAAATAATAATGTTGGGAGTGGTTGCAAGTACTAATGACGCTATATATGGTGTGAAAGGTTATGAGGTGAAGGTATTTGTATTTCTATTTCCTTTGTATGCACAACAAAAATGTTTTTGGGAGTATCGTTAGTCACCGAGGAAGGGAAGTTTGAAATAACCTAACCCCGAAACTACATGTGACGGTGTAGGAGTGGATTGTGATTATTCCCCTTATTTGGGATGAGATTTATATGATAAAATTATTCCACTTATCTGAGATGAGATGATTGTTAGCAAAGGGTGATGTCGATCCACACGAGATTGTGGTGATACGGCCCAGCCGACCAGGTCGAGATCAGACGCCATGCCGCACATATGGTGGTGATTGTGCTTAATTATTATGATTGAGATAGTGATTATGAATGTGGTTGATGGCTTTGGATGAGATGGCCTAGCCGATTAGGCCGTGATTAGACTTTGTGCTAAATTCACGGTGGTATGTTGGTACTGAGATAGTGATTGTGATTGTGGCTGATGTCATCTGATGAGACAGCCTAGCCAATCGGGCTGTGATCGGACTCCGTGCTAAATTCACGGTGGTACATCGGAATAAAGGTCTCCCAATCAAAAATAATATTATCTTCATATTTGGATTATCATCTTCACAGTATTATCTTCGTATTTTAGAAGTTGTTATGTTCTAACATGGCATTAGGATATCATCGATCGTTGCTTGTTGTTTCCATGGTTTTCCCTTCATTATATTGGCATTATATTTCAAAAGGGGACATTTATATTTACATACTAGTACTATTACATATGTAATAATGTCTATTTTGCTGGGGGCGCTGCATCTTCAATGGATGCAGGTGGTTCATCAGCGGGCAACTTATTCCTCGTTACCAGTTATTCCCTATTCAATAGGTTTTGGTGAGCCCTACTCTATTCGGGGCATGATGTCACTTGATGTCGTACTTTGTATTTTGAGGTATAGCTAGGGCCTTGTCGTCGGCAAATCCATACTACTCTTCTGTTGTATTTTATGTTGTGGTTTCGGAAAAAGGGCCCTACCCTAGGTTGGTGACACCCATCCCGATCTGTCTGATGTGCGGGGAGGAACATGTGAAATCGTGTCGTGAGTATGCTGATAGATTTTTGGGCTAAAACATGAACGCAGACCGCGTCCGAAAGGTGTGGCCGCGAAAGTACATGCGCGGCCGCGATTGGAATTACACGGACGACGGTTGCTGAGCTTCAGAGAGCTTACATTTTAAGCAAAAACAAGAAGTGCGGTCCTCGTCAAGATTATGTGGCCGCGGAAGTCTCCTACGCGATCGCGATGGAAATTACGCAGTTCGCGAAACCAAGCTCAACCCAGATCTAGAAGTGAAGAACGTAGACCGCGATCAGAATTACGCAGTTGCTAAAGCAAGAGTGCGTCCATGGTCAGAATTACGCGGCTGCGTAACATCCGTGGGGGTATTCTTTGTCTGGAAATTTAAGCATAGTATAAATAGAACCTTTTGTCAGTTTTAGGTGATGTTGTGTATTTGCTGAGCACATGAGACGGTTGGAACTTCCCTTTTGGGAAATGTTGTATTAGTTTCACTTTTTAACATTAGATTTTCATCTTTTAATCTAGTATTATGAATTTTATCTTCTTTTCGTCAACCCAACGCAATACGTGCACCCTAGGGTTTCTCATCTTGGGGCATGGATGTCATCGATCCAATCGAACCTGCTACTTCAAATGGGCATAGGTTCATTGTAGTGGCCATAGATTATTTCACAAAATTGGTCGAAGCCGCATCATACAAAGCTGTAACTAAGAAGGTCATCGCAGATTTTGTTCGGGATCGCATTGTTTATCGGTTCGGAATGCCAGAGTCAATCATCACCGACAATGCCGACAATATCAACAGTGACCTAATGAAGGCCGTGTGTGAAACTTTCAAGATCAAGCATAAGAATTCCATGGCATACAGGCCGAAAATGAATGGAGCTATAGAGGCCGGCAACAAGAACATCAAGAAGCTACTACGGAAAATGGTAGATAATTACAAGCAATAGCACGAGAAGTTGTCATTTTCTCTTCTCGGGTATCGTACCACGGTTCGCACATCAACTAGGGCAACTCCTTACTTATTGGTTTATGGCATTGAAGCAGTTATTACTGCCGAAGTAAAAATCCATTCTTTCAGAATTATACGAGAAGCCAAGCTCAGCGATGCAGAATGGGTACAGACCCACTATGAACAACTAGCACCCATTGATGGAAAGAGAATGAATGCAGTATGTCACAGTCAACCCTACCAGAACAGAATGGCAAGAGCTTTCAACAAAAAGGTCAGACAAAGGCAATTCACACTGGGGCAGTTGGTGCTAAAACAGATCTTCCCACATCAGGATGAAGCCAAGGAGAAGTTCTCACCCAATTGGCAAGGTCCCTACATGGTTCATCGAGTATTAACAGGAGGAGCACTCATACTTGCAGAAATGGATGGAGAGATTTGGCCAAAACCTATCAACGCAGACGCAGTCAAGAGATACTATGTTTAGGATTGTTTACATTTCTTCACTTGATGTAACTGAACTACGCTTGACTTGATTCCCGTTTAAGAAAGGATACATAGGCAGCCCTGTGGGTTTGGGCATATATTAATAAAATATTCATTTTCCCGATGATCGGAAGCTGGGACAAGATTGCAAGTTTAGCCAACTTCGTCATATGTGGAACAGCCAAAAGTATTGTATTTAAACTGGGGCAGAATGTTGAGGGGAGCACTCAAAATTCTAAGGCAAGGAGGTTACAATGTCTCTGAAATGTGTAACAGTCACTAGTTCATCTAAATTATTTGATATCACATACTACATTTCAAATAGTTATATTTTCGCAAATAATTTGTCAAATACACGCATATATTTTGAAAACTTTGTTTCTATGACAGCCAGACGTTACCCAAGGTAACTCAAACAGGATCTCGAGACAGGAGTAAAGGCGAAGCAAGGAATTAAGAGCACGAACCGACCGTCCCCCGCAAAACTCACAATTTTCCTTTGAATGCAGGTACGATAGACACAACAGTAATATTCGCAAATACATATGCACAGCAAAATCACTACCTCCATGATGACAAGTTGCTAAACGCAAACACATGAAGCTAAGAAATACTTTACTCTCTCGTAGCTGATCATTGCTCTTCTTGCATAAAGCTAAGCACTTCCTTTCTCTGCATGAGACTAAGCATTGTTGCATGAGGCTAAGCATTGCCTCCCTATTTTGCATAAGGCTAAGCACTGCCTTTCTCTGCATGAGACTAAGCATTGTCTTCTCTTCTTGCATGAGGCTAAGCACTGCCTCCCTAATTGCATAAGGCTAAGCATTGACTTTCCTTGTATGAGACTAAGCATTGTCTCCATTTCTTACATGAGGTTAAGCATTGCCTCCGTAATTGCATAAGGCTAAGCACTGTCTTTCTATGCATGAGACTAAGCATTGTCTCCTCTTGTGGCATGAGGCTAAGCACCACCTTCCTAATTGCATTAGGCTAAGCATTGCCTCCCTGATTGCATCAGGCTAAACATTGTCTTTCCCTCCATGAGCCTAAGCATTGTCTCCTCTTCTGGAACGGGGCTAAATATTTTATCCCTAATTGCATAAGGCTAAGCATTTCCTCCCTAATTTAATGAGGCTAAGGACTGCCTTTCCCTGCATGAGACTAAGCATTGTCTCCTCTTCTTGCATGAGGCTAAGCACTGCCTCCCTAATTGCATAAGGCTAAGCCCTGCCTTTCCCTGCATGAGACTAGGGATTGTCTCCATTTCTTGAATGAGGCTAAGCATTTCCTCCCTAATTGTGTAAGGCTAAGCATTTCCTTTCCTTGCGTGAGATGAAATACTATCTCCACTATGCTACTTAAGACCTAGCACTATCTCTTTGGTCACCTAGGGCTAAGCGCCACCCTGATCTCACACAAGACTAAGCCTTGTCTTGTCTCATCCTCACATATGACTAGGCATCATATCTTTGCATGGGCTGAAACATCGCCATTTTGTCCAAAGGCGTCATAGTCCGAAGACATCATCCTCATAGCTGGGAGACACCATTCCATGGGCTGAAGATCTCTCAAAATTGCACATCATTATTCAATGACGTCATAGTCTAGAGGCACCATTCTAGTGGCCCGAGGACACCATTTGGTGGCCTGCGAATCCCTTATCATACGCTTCATGGCCCACGACGTCATGTTCTAAGGACATCATCCTCACCATCCAAAGACAACCTTCATGGTCCAAAGGGATTTGCATCACGTTTAAACTTTCACAATAACCCATATATATATTCGCACGCATCGTGCTTTAAGTTTTACAGGTAATCCAGGAGGTAACCGTTCTACAAACGGGAGCAATCATTGCTTCGGTTTCCGTTCACAACATTTATATCTTTCAATTGTTTCAAACGTAACCAACTACCAATAATTGCATATCTTTTACTCTGTGATCGTTCAGATTTCTGCCATGTGACATAATCGTAGCATTTCAAATTAACATTCACGACTCCGCATAAATCATTTGATACTATCACACCCAAAAGAACCCTCTCCGAAACATGCAACCATTCCTATAACAACTCCATTGGTTTCGTTCACCGTTGGATCCAGAACTATACACGACCTGATTCATGTAACACCAGGGATATGTAGGCAACTCAGGAACCGGGGTTTGGCCTCCATTTTTTGAAATCACATCATTCCTCACTCAATTCGGCCAAATTGGTCATCATTTTCTTTACCCGACAACTCTTTCATCATTTTCGGGTAAAGAGGGGCAGCTGTTGATACCCAATTTTGCCCTCATATTTTCTCAAATAGTATATATACCTTCAAAATATCATTTCACATCATTATTTAGTTTACAAAATCTATAAAAGCATTTTCTATAATTTTCCATAATTGTTAGAGCTTTAAAATTGATTTTCTTACATTTAAATTATTTGAATATTTATTAATTACTCCTTCAAATCATTTTGTGATGACGTAATCACCTAAAATTATTATTTGCATCCATAACACATTGTTTCAAATGTTCATACTTCATTTTTTACACTAGTAATTTAGGCTATTTGCACAACCTTGCAATAATAGCCTATATTTTACAACTTTATTGCATTTGTCATTTTATTCAAGGTCAAAGTAAGTTTCTACATTTTTTATAATCTTCTACTATCGGTTTAAAGTATTAATTTGCATAGGTAGCATTTTTTTAACTATTTTTTATTCAATTATCTCCCCTTAATCTCTTATTTAAAAATGACCCAAGTCTAGGCTAATTTTCGGACCGATTTTGGCCAAAACACTTAGCCTACTCACTCTCCTCTTCAGCAGCCTAATCCAAACAAACCCCTTAACCTCAACCCAGGTGTAACCCATTTCGAATAACCCACCCCGTCTCCCTTGCGATCCTGGCCATTGATCTCAAATGATCAACGTCCCATAACACACCTACTTGTTTCTTTATATTCCCCCTTACCCAAAACCCTAGCCCATTTCTTACTGACCCACCGTCCTGAAATCCCTAGAATCCCCCCTCTTCTTGGAAGAACCCTAATTGCCGCCCTTCATCAATCCCGTTAACAATGGGATTCACCCGTTATTTACGTAACATACTTATGTTCCTTCGCTACCGGTCGCTTCTTTACAGAATTACATAGTACTTGCTCAATTCTTGGCAAATATCAATCTCCGAATCAAGGGAGATCAGCTTCACCCTTTGGTATTTGAACGATATCTCATCTATATGCATCATGGCAAGGTCGTACGGGTTCGATTCAGTGAGATTTTTGACTTTTTTTTGGTTCTCCATCATGAACTAGTGTTTACCTAATTTTTCTCCTAATCCGATTAAATTGATTCTGCATGTTATTATTTCCTTATTTATGTTCGATTTTACAGTGTTGCCTTGTTTGTTTGCTTGATTTCTACTACTATATAAACCCCTCCCCATTCCACTTTGAAACAGATGTTTCTCACGAGATTCACTAAATAACTAAAGGTTGTCACTCTATTATTCTCGCATTCTCTTGTTCTATACTTTGGCTCTTGGCCGGCTGAAATCCAAGGCCACCGGAATTCGAGTTTTTCAACTTTTCCTTGTACGAGCACTGCCCGGGGTTCATTTGAAGCCTTTGGGAACTCTGATGCACTACAATTCTGGGTTCTATTGCTTTTTGTTGATGTTCAGATTATTATGGAGTTTGTTCTTTCTTNTTCCATAATTGTTAGAGCTTTAAAATTGATTTTCTTACATTTAAATTACTTGAATATTTATTAATTACTCCTTCAAATCATTTTGTGATGACGTAATCACCTAAAATTATTATTTGCATCCATAACACATTGTTTATAATGTTCATACTTCATTTTTTACACTAGTATTTTAGGCTATTTGCACAACCTTGCAATAATAGCCTATATTTTACAACTTTATTGCATTTGTCATTTTATTCAAGGTCAAAGTAAGTTTCTACATTTTTATAATCTTCTACTATCGGTTTAAAGTATTAATTTGCATAGGTAGCATTTTTTAAACTATTTGTTATTCAATTATCTCCACTTAATCTCTTATTTAAAAATTTCCCAATTCTAGGCTAATATTCGGACCAATGTTGGCCAAAACACTTAGCCTACTCACTCTCCTCTTCAGCAGCCTAATCCAAACAAACCCCTTAACCTCACCCCAGGTGGAACCCATTTCGAATAACCCACCCCGTCTCCCTTGCGATCCTGGCCGTTGATCTCAAATGATCAACGTCCCATAACACACCTACTTGTTTCTTTATATTCCCCTTTACCCAAAACCCTAGCCCATTTCTTACTGACCCACCGTCCTGAAATCCCTAGAATCCCCCCTCTTCTCGGAAGAACCCTAATTGCCGCCCTTCATCAATCCCTCTCCTAATCCCGTTAATAATGGGATTTACCCGTTATTTACGTAACATACTTATGTTCCTTCGCTACCGGTCGCTTCTTTACAGAATTACATAGTACTTGCTCCATTGTTGGCAAATATCAATCTCCGAATCAAGGGAGATCAGCTTCACCCTTTGGTATTTGAACGATATCTCGTCTATATGCATCATGGCAAGGTCGTACGGGTTCGATTCAGTGAGATTTTTGACTTTCTTTTTGGTTCTCCATCATGAACTAGTGTTTACCTAATTTTTCTCCTAATCCGATTAAATTGATTCTGCATGTTATTATTTCCTTATTTATGTTCGATTTTACAGTGTTGCCTTGTCTGTTTGCTTGATTTCTACTACTATATAAACCCCTCCCCATTCCACTTTGAAACAGATGTTTCTCACGAGATTCACTAAATAACTAAAGGCTGTCACTCTATTATTCTCTCATTCTCTTGTTCTATACTTTGGCTCTTGGCCGGCTGAAATCCAAGGCCACCGAAATTCGAGTTTTTCAACTTTTCCTTGTACGAGCACTGCCCGGGGTTCATTTGAAGCCTTTGGGAACTCTGATGCACTACAATTCTGGGTTCTATTGCTTTTTGTTGACGTTCAGATTATTATGGAGTTTGTTCTTTCTTGTTTGTCTATTTGTCAAGTGATAACTAGTAAGTTCCTTAGCTTTTGTAATTTTATTCTCCTGTGTTCATGATTTGCATATTCATACCTTTGAGATTTCATGACCTAATGTGTTTCTAGACCATCTCTATGTGCAACCTTGTTGACATTGAACTCGTTTTGTGATCTGAACTTCTTAAGCATATGATTTTACCTATATCTGCAAGTTTTGAGATATCTTTATGCTTTACTTGAATAATTTGGACTCTCTTAAGTTCGTTTAGCCTAATGTGTTGGTACCTGAATGTTTACATTTACTGGTTGGCATGAGTTTGCTTCCCTGCTTTGTTCTAGGTTCCTGTAATGACAGACTCGTATCTATAATTTGTCCTAGCAATTACCTTCACTCTAGCTATGACCTGATCCCATGCTATTTTTTAACTCATTATGTCTTCGGTTTGCCTAATCTTGTATCCCCTGGTGATTATTTGGGACCTTTAGAGTAGCTATCTTAACGTGTGTTTCCTTATAATGTATGATACTGTTTTGTCTTAGTGATATAAGTTGGCATGTCTACTTTCTGGTGTTGTGATGGATATTCAACATAATTTGGACCCCTAGTCTTTAAATCCTTTAAGTTAGTGCTCTACTTTTGACTCCTTTGGCATTGTGCACCTTTGTATGTTAATCTTGTAGTCTCAGAAAACCTGATTCCCCCGCTTCTTACAATGTTTTCTGCCCAATATGCTAAGTGTTTGAACTTGTGATATCAACCCGTCCTTTGAGTTTTTTTGTTGATTCTCTTTGCTTGTATGTTCTTTGTTTAATCACCCCTGCTATGTCTGCTTCTAAAATATAAGTGTACCACTTCAAATTCTATCACTTAATCAATGTCATCTCACTCTCATTTGTTACCTACACTATTCTGAATCTATCACTCTTAGACGGCTGAAAGATAAAGCCACCAAAACTCTCTCTATTGACCTCCCTATGTGAGCACTGCTGAGGGTCCATTTGAGACCCTTATGAACTCTGACACCCTAGGATTTGGGGTTCTTTAATCACGCTATTTACTGCTAGAACTTGAGCTGTCTCTGGCATTTAGCTTTTCTTCCTTAGATTATTTGTATAATCTACAAACTTGGTTGTGTAAGTGATTTCTTTGTAATTCAATATTTGGGTTATATGTGCAATTAGTGACTCTTTGGTTTGGCTTGAGTTCCTCTATGACTTTTGGGTTGTGCTGATGGGCATAGTCTCCTATTTGGATCTAGGCATGCTATTTGCGAAGAAGGAGTTTGTTGAAGGCCCATGCAATACTGGGTATCTCCTTTAGGCCTACTATAATTTCTTATGTAATATTTGTACTTATATTCCTCATCTGGTCTGTAATAATTTTGTAATAAATAATTGGGGTGTTAGTTAAATTGGGGAAACAGTATATTCCAATGTTTGCATGAAATGGTAGAAAACATGCCTATAGGATTCATATGATTTACTTGTATTTTATCCAACCTACCATATATGCTATTCGAATTTCCATGTACACTAGTAGAAATCCTTCCATTAGGGGAATCACACACTCGCACAACTTCTTTACTATCAAAGCATAAGCTTAAATACTCTATTTATTCCCATGTACACTGCTATGTGTCACTACACAACATGCCTATATGAAACAAATGCCAATAACCATCCTTCAATTTCCATAATGACAGCGTGTTCATTAGATACCATGCCTATAGGATTATACTAGCTTATGCTCTACTGGTCCTCATCTTGATATCATGTCCATATGTTCTTAATTGATTCATCAGCTACTGCTATATCTATCGCTTGCATAGAAACATGCCTATAAGGGCGAAGTATTGCAGAATCATCTTTCAACTGCCAACAATTAGAACCTAGCTATAAAATACTGCTACTTGCTTAGAAAGCATGCCAATAGGATCAAACACGAGTAATTATGAGTATTCCCAATGGTTTTCATTCCCCCTATTGCGTAAATCACTTAGAGANTGTAATCTCAATAAACGGCATAACAGTACCAGATACTCTTAAACTGAGTAGTTGTTTAGAAACCATGTCTATAGAGCTTAATGACTTCAATTTTCCTCAATTCTGAAACTGTCTAGTGCCTAATGTAGAAATCTGTTTGCGTGCATTTGTTGACTAAGTGTGGAGGCTAACTTGAGCCTTTAACTGTCCTTAAGTGAAGTCCTATTTGTTTTGAATGTTGCTTAGTTTTTATCAATTTGAGCAGCCTAAGTAAGGTCTAGAACCACCCAAATAGAGTTCCAACGCCTCCTGGACCATAAGCATGGGACGGGTAGTGCACGCATAGTACACGACTTAGAATTGAATTAGAACGCTTTAAGTAAACAACTTCAACATAGTAATCGGGTAGCATGAGCTGATAGTCAGTGCCCGGTGGATAATAGGAGCAGCTCCTATCTAAAAGGAATTGTGAAGTATTATTTATGTTGCACGGGGTGATCCTTTAGGCTAAAAATCTTAGGACCCCATTTTCTCTTTATACACTTAGTCATATAATATAGACCGTTATAGTTGTATCCTTGTAGTCCTTAAGATTTGTACCAATTCTCATTGTGTTATAATGAAACTCTTTGACCTTTTATTCTCTTTGTTTATTTAATAATCTTGCCTAATTATAATCCACACAGTCTTAAGTTCGGTAGGGACCCATAGTTGTGGACCTCGAAGAGTGCCTAACACCTTCTCTTTGAGATAATTTGAGCCCTTACCCGATCTTTGGTGATGCTGACTAGTCAAATAGAGTTATCTGCATAATCGGTTCCCTAACACAGCTTAAAAATCATTAGGTGGCGACTCTTCTTCTTTTAACACTTTACCTCCCACTCAAAATAGTTGTCACACGTCGAATCCCTCTTTTGCGAGACAGAAAAAGGGGGCGTGACAACCGCTTTGTGTAGGTATTGGTATCGTTGATGCATTTCCACCCGCATATATTGGGTTGAGGCGGTGGCGCCACTTGTGTGAAAATGGGTATTGTATTTACAACTCCACCCGCATACATTGGGGTGAGGCGGCAGGGCCTCTTGAGTAGAGATTTGTTATTGTGCTTACATTTCCACATACACACATTGGGGTGAGGCGGCCGGGCCGCTTTATGTGAAAATGGATACAGGGAATCTCATCATAAATTCTATAAATGTTAATGATAGGTCTTGAGGAGCTTGCTTTGGTTTAAACGACTATCTTTGCTATTCTATTATCGCCTTGATTCATCATATTCATATTGTATTTCCGAGTTATTAAATTGGTCTTTGGTTTGCATACTACTACTATTCAACATGTACTAACGTCCATTTTTCCTGGGGCGCTGCATCTTTAATGGATGCAGGTGGTTCCACAGCGGAGGATACTGACCGGTGATTGCAGTGCTCATTATTCCCAGTTTACTTGGTGAGCCCCATCTCATTCCGGGGTTGTGCATCATTTGTTTAGTATGTGTTATCGTGTTTTGAGGTATAGCCAGAGCCTTATTGCCGACACTATCATTGTACTCTTTTTTTTATTTTTAGAGGCTCCGTAGACTAAGTGTAAGTTGTATATGGGTGTTGGTAATGATAAAAAAGATGTGTTGTGATTAAATCACTTGTTCCACTTTGAACCATGAAGGTGTGTGTGTGTTTTGAGAACTTAAAATGAAGTAATTTATGGCAAGAAATTGGTATTGCAGACATGATCATCTTATTGTATGATTAACGAAAATATGTATCCTATTTATTCATGGATAAGTCTGGGTAGAAGGAAATCTAATAGGCTTGCTCGTCCGGGTTTTCTCGGTTGAGCGTCGGTATCATATGGACTCAAGAGATCATGAAGGAAACCATGAACAGAATCACAAACGTAATCTGACGCTCGTTGTCCATAAGTTGGACAAAGGAGCCTATCACCATGTTAGGAAGAAAGTAAGTATGTACATGAGATACTAAGATAAACTAACTCATTAGGATCCCTCTATAACCAATTTCGAACCAAGGAACTCAATATTTGTCAAACTCTTCGAATTTCCAAATTTTTCGGCAGAGTTTCCCCTAAAACTTGATGATCCCTAAAAACAATAGAAAGCACCACAATATACATGGGAATTGATAATCAGCCAAGATGATAAAATCAAACTAAAGGAGATCCAGTTATCCACAATAGTGTCAAACGATCGACAAAACAGAATTGTGAATGTAATGTCGACTCATAGCGGCTAACTTGTGACATGAAAGTCTAAATCTAATTTAGGAATAATATAAGAATAAACACATGATAATTAAGCTTATGTAATATTAAATGAATCTATTAGGATCATATGGGGTTTAGGTATACATAAAACATCAAAGGAACGGAACAAACGAAAGTCTTGATGGAATAGGCCAAATGGGGATTTGCCTTTTTGCTCTTGTTGTGTTTTGAAGTTCCAACCTAATCTATTTCCTTCCACAATTCACATGTGGGATTCAATAATATACAAGGATACAATACATGCTGATATTTCCCTTGAAAAACCCTAAAAGATCAAAAAGAAAGGCTAGAACATAGCTAAACCAAATCATGCCGAAAACAAAACGAAAACCCTACATACCTCTTGTGTTCTTGCTTCCAAACCTTGTTCCCTTTTATCCACACCTTACTTATGCTTGTATAAGTAAAATATAAAGGTGAAAATCCTCCTTAACCACGAAGATCTTTCCAAAAAACGAGTTATAAGTAGAAAGGGGGATGACAAAGTCTTACCTATGTCGTAAGTATCGCATTGATGTGTTCGCATCTTGATTTTGAATTGCGCATGATGGAATTTCTTCAAAACCTTAAGGATGTATTTAGGATGTCTAGAGAGAATTTTTAGGTCTGATTTGGGTTGAAGTGAGCCTTAGATACGAAGTCTACAACTTTATATATCAAGATAAACTTCAACCGCACTTGTGGGTCCCAAACAGAGCTGCTTGTGCAGTTTTGTGAAAAAACAAATATATATATACTCCGATGGCGTATCGACGAATGGTTTAATGCGTTGGAAACTAGACTTGTATATATTTAATTTGGTGGTTGGATCACCCTATAAATCAAATTACATTAAGAGTAAATACAGTAATATTATACCTAATGTTTATGTAAAATTATCAACGTAACTTGCGACAACTTTTGTCGACTTTTGTTTCCTAACTCATTTGACTTCAAAACATAACCCATGACTATAATATGACTAAAGTACCTAATAATATCACCTCCTCATCATGCTAATCATCCTAGTATCACCCCCAAAGTACGGGTTATAGCATTCCCAACTTGGTGTTTCGATGAAACTTATTTTCTTCGATTATTTTAGCTTCTAATCTTTCAAACCCTCTTAGAACATACAGTTCATGATCTTAAATATTTGCAACCTCAAAAGTAACATGATTAACTTACATGATTAACATACACTCGTGTTTACGATGAACAAACACCCCAAGGCTTTGCGAACACATCCTTATCTTCGCGAACGCGAACAGCAAAAAGCCACCTCCCAGCGAAGACTCTATGCGATTGCAACACACTCTTCGAGATCGCGAAGAGGGATACCAGAAGCATAGAAATCAAAAGTTCAAACACATGAAGAAATGGTCTAAAACCCATCTGAAACACACCCGAAGCCCCCGGGACCCTGGCCAATCACACCATCCATTCCCAAAACATAATGCAAACTTACTCAAAGCATCAAATCACATCAAACAGCACCAAAACCACGAATCGCGCCCCAATTCAAGCCTAATGAACTAATGAACATTTCTAAATGCAAAGCTAACGGCAAAGAAACCTAAACACCTCAGAATGACCAGAACATTTCCATGCGAGTCCCAAATGAACTAAATGACCTATTCTAATTCCCGAATTAACAATCTGAGCCCTATATTAGTAAAGTCAACCCTCGGTCAAACCTATAAATCTTCCAAACCTTTAACTTTCCAACTTTCACCTATTTATGTCAAAACCACTTACGGGCCTCCATATTCACATTCGGACATATGCCTATGTCCAAAATCACAATTCGAAGCAACCAGAACAATCAAAACACTGGTATGGGGTCATCTACACAAAAGTCAAACACCGGTAAACTCTTTCAACCTAAGCTTCCAACTTTGGGAATAAGTGTCACAATTCAATACGAAACACACCCANATCAAAACACTGTTATGGGGTCATCTACACAAAAGTCAAACACCGGTAAACTCTTTCAACTTAAGCTTCCAACTTTGGGAATAAGTGTCACAATTCATTACGAAACACACCCAAAACCAAACCAACTAACCCGGAAAGTCACGTAACCACAAATGAATATATTAGAGACAATAAATAGGGGAATGAGGCTACAATACATAAAATAACCGGCCAGGACGTTATATTCTCCCCATGTTAAAAAATAATTTGTCCTCGAACATGCCAAGAACCGTTTTGAAGTCATCAAATCACTGAATAAAATCACCATACCTATTCTCACGGGTAATCCCACGTAACTCCAATCTGCAGAAGCCTAAAAACACCACCTCAACTGAACATTATTCCTTTCACCCATACTAATAAGCCTTATAACCAAATTTCAACATCCAAGCATTTCAGCAAAAACTCGATCTTCACATAAACACACTGCATCAACCGCAACCCGCCGTAAACACTAATGTATAAATTAATAAGGTATAACTACATGATGAAACACATCACCCATCAGCCCATATCAAAACCATCGGCCACAATAGTTGTCCATAATCCAACCCAGTACTGGTAACTATCGTTATATCAAGTAAAACCTTGTTCCAAACCTTCCCAACACTACTAATGATGTAGGAAACATATAAATCTCATAAATACTCACCCAATCAACATGTGACACAGTCAGGACCCAAAATCTCACATGTCGTGATGGAGCCTATCTCATTACTAGGCAAGCAGACAACCTTAATAAATCAAAAATTCTTTTACTATTGAAAACATAACATTTAGAGTTAATAGCAAATCCCCAAAATACGGATACAAATACACTCCCAAAACCCGGTGTCACTGAGTACATTAGCATTTAAATGATGACATAGTCTAACTGATAAAACACTATTTGGAAATACTAAACAATACATATAACTGAAAGAAAAGAGAGTCAAAGTCTGCGGACGCCAAGCAACTACCTCGATAATCTCCAACATTTATTCTCTGAAACATAGCAGCCACCATATCTGAAAGTACCTGGATCTGCACACGAAGTGTAAAGTGTAGTATGAGTATACCCGACCCCGTGTACTTCATAAATAACAAGACTAACATTTGGGATGAAAGTAGTGACAAGGTCAGCAGGTACAGTCCAATATGAAATAACAACACAGAAATGTAGGCATGTTTTCAAGTTCAACAGATTACTCAGCACAAGTATAATAAACCAACTTTGTATGATAGGAGGAATATGGCATGTTTATATCTACATGCCAATGTATATGTTGTTTATGGTATACTACCATGGAAGCATCACGTACTGACACTCTCAGAGTACTCAATCACTTAGTATTGTTGGGCAGGTCCAGCCTAGTGAAGATCAATCCCTCAATAAAAATAGCAACAGACAGTTAGTCACTCAGTACTGTATATGGCCAATATGTCCTAGATATAAATGAAAGAAAGCAACTCCATTCCTTGGGAACTCCATCCCAAATAAAAATAAATAAGGAAACTTCATGCCCTGCGAAGTCCATCCCAAATATAAATAAATAAGGCAACTTCATGCCCTGGGAACACCGCCTCAAATGTGAATATATATGTCAACTCCATGCCCAGACAACTCCATCCCAAATATAATATCCAATGCGCTGACTGTGTGGGGTGCAGACTACTGAGGGGCTCCTTCAACCCAAGCAATATAATAAGCCACGTCCGGGCATAAATCAATAGAGCATGATGCGGTGTACAGCCCGATACCATAAATATATATCACAATCAGGCCCTCGGCCTCACTAGTCATTAACCTCTCCAGTCTCTCGGGTTCACAATGTCATGAAAATCAGCCCGACAAAATGATATGATGTATCAATGAATGGCAACAGAGACTGAGATATGATATTCAAATAATAGATGTGACTGAGTATAAATTAATTTTTTAAACAATTAATTTAACAATAGCACGACCTCTACGGGGGCCAAAAATATTAGCAGTCTAAACATGAGCTTTGATATAAGTCTCGGCTCAATTTCTCTAACATGTGGAGGATATGTGGATAATGACATGATTATTTGGTTATGAAACTT
>AWOL01S0069629.1:17660-33897 GCA_000715115.1 Nicotiana otophora | reverse complement strand
AGTCTTTTACTCCATGTTTCTCTCATGTCTATTATTTACTGATTTTCATTCCTTACATACTCGGTACATTATTTGTACTGACGTCCCTTTTGCCTGGGGACACTACATTTCATGCTCGCAGGTCACGATAGACAGGTCGAGAGTCCTCCAAGTAGGCGATCAGCTCAACAGAAGATATTGGTGCACTCCATTTGCTCCGGAGTTGCTTGTTTCGTCAGTATGATTTAGATGTGTATGGTTTGGTATGGCGGGACTCTATCCCGACCTTTATAACATTTATGTACTCTTAGAGACTTGTAGACATATGTCGTATACGTGAAAGATTGTACGGCCTTGTCGGCCTATGTTTTGAGTTTATAAATGATCATGTTGGCCTATTAGGCCCGTACGTCACGTGTATATGATGATGTAATAAGAAAGATATGTTATATTGGTACTCGGTTGAGTAAGGTACCGGGTGCCCATTGCGGCCTATCTGTTTGGGTCATGACAGTTGCATCCAATAGCCGACGCGATGGCGAATGCATCGATGTTGAAGTTATATTCTGATAACCGTGGTGCTTCCTTAGGTCCAGTATGCTTGTCGAACCCATTCTTGTTCATCAGCTTCCGAGACCCTTGGCCTCGATCACTTCTTTTATTGCTTTGTACGAGGTTACGCCTTGGTTCGTTACCCCTACAATTTCCGTTATACGGCCGGTATCAGTCCCTGATCGACCTTTATTCTCGGTTGATGTCATTTTTAATAACAGACCCAGAACCCAACTGGTCGTCTTCGACTCTAATCTTCGATTGATACTGATTGTGAACATCGGCCCAGGTAACTTCTGGGTACTCGATCAGGTTCTGCTTCAACCGTCGTGAAGCTATCGAGCTTTGTTCATTCAGCCCTTGAGTGAAAGCTTGAACGGTCCAATCGTCTGTGACTGGTGGCAGGTCCATTCGTTCCATTTGGAAATGAGATACGAATTCTCTTAGCATCTCGTTATCTTTTTGTCTTACCTTAAAAAGGTCCGACTTCCTGATCTCGACCTTTACGGGTCCAGCATGTGCTTTTACGAAAGAATCTGCAAGCATAGCAAAAGAATCGATAGAGTTAGACAGTAAATTATGATACCATATCATTGCTCCTTTTGACAGCATTTCGCCGAATGTTTTCAATAATACGGATTCGATTTCGTCATCTTCTAAATCATTCCCTTTGATGGCACATGTGTAAGAGGTGACGTGTTCGTTGGGGTTGGTCGTCCCATTATATTTAGGGATTTTGGGCATGCGAAACTTCTTGCGGATCGGTTTTGGAGCCGCGCTCGGGGGGAAGGGCTTTTCTATGAATATTTTGGAATCCAAGCCCTTCAATATTTGTGGTGCCCCCCGGGTTCTGATCAACCTTGGAGTTATAAGTTTTCACTTTTTTGTCGATTTCTTCGATCCTCCTTTCTCCTGACTCTATTCGTTTTGTCAGTTCCTCGAGCATCTTAACAATTTCGGGGTTAGTCTCCGATACTTGCTCATTTGATCTTACTACAGCTGGCCCTGTTTTGTGGGTGACTTCTCGGGGTGGACTAGTCCCGGGCCTGCTCGGTGCCTGGGTTTGGCTCTGCAACTGAGATATTGCTACCTGTTGAGCTTGCAACATTTTAAAAATCATACGCAAGCTGATTCCGTTTTCCTCAATGTTTTCAGTATTTCGAGCTGTTGATCGAGTTTCACCATGAATGCTATTTTCAGGGTTGGAACGTGGTTTGCCTCGATTGTCACATGTGAATTAACCTCTATTAGCTCTTCGACCTGAGCTCCAACGGGATCGACGAGTGGCCTTTCATCCACAGGCGGCAAGTTATTGTTCTCATCTTGAAAGCCAGCTTCGTTATCGATAGGTAGGGCCATTAATTGAGAATTCGTCGTTTTCAACCTGAAATCAAAGATACTTCCAAGAGCAAGTATAAAGTAGTGTATTTTACAGGGATTCGTACCAAATAACCGCTATTATCCTTAGCCCCACGGTGGGCGCCAAACTGTGTATCCGAAAAACGGATAGAGTTAAATTTATATGCGGTTCTAAAGACACGTGATATAAATTCGTATAAACCGAAAAGATAAGTAGAGATATATCGAATGTTTATCGCAAAAAGGAAAGAAATACAAATCAAATTGATTAGAGAATAATTTATAAACGAGCAAGATAAATCAATGACCAAGCTCCCTAAAAGGATGGTCTCCAAACAACTATATATCAATGTAATAATCTTTGAAATGTAAGTGTATGAATGTTTAGATCTCTTTTTCGGATGTTCAATGTCCCTTACAGAAAATAATACCCACTCTTCATATAGTGGAAATATCCTACTTTGGATATAATAAAAAATGCATAGTGGAAATTCCATGATAGAATAATTGATTAGTTTTTCCTTAATTCCCACCGAGATTCTCTCCCTGGTACGGCTACAACGGCTCTTTGTCTCTTGGCCCGGTCTTGGTCGGTATCGGTCGATCTCTGGACCTCGAGCTCGATATTGATTCGAGCTCGATATTGATCGGTCTCTGACTTTTGAGCTCGATAATACTACTTCAGATCATAGCTTGATATTGACTCGAGCTCGATATTGATTCGAGCTCGGTATCTTGAGGTCGATAACCCGGTTTTACTCCTTATCTCGATGTCATAATGACGACCCTCGGTTTATCATGTTTTAATCTCGACCAATTACTCGAAGGGCAAACTCGAATTTGACCGTATACAGAGACACATATAATAGTTAGTAGTTAGCAGGAGAGTTGAAATTCGATACGACACTAAGCATGAAAATAGTTGTTATTAGATCTACCTGTCTTTAGGGAAAAGACAAATATGATTAAACATAATAATGTAATAAATGATGACTTGCCCCGAATTAGTGGTGGTATAGTGGTCAAATAGTTGGAATAACAATATCGACCTATACTTGATAGCTAATTTGCCTTGGTTTGCATCTATACTTCATGGCTAATTTAGCTCTGTTTGTTTTTTCTTGACTATTTTGCAGTTGGTTCATGCGCTACAGTTAAATCGAGAGGAAGAGTCAGGGAGGAATGAAATAGGCAGTTGGAACTATTGCTTTTTAAAACTAGTACTAGTTGAGAACCCTATCATCTGTGATTAAGTAGTTAATACTGATTGACCTATTTATTAGTTGTAGAAGTATTGGATAATTTTATTTATGGTCGAGCTCTCTCAAATATCATTGTCCAAACTTGCCCAACTTTTGTGGATAACGTAAAGTCTTCTATTTTATACTACAACCTATGTCTTTTCCTCCCAAAATACAACAAAATTTTATTATCCAGTCTGACCCTTGAAGCGGACCCTTTTTGGAGGATTTGGCAAAGAATCATAATATTTGGCGAAGGAAAACGAAAAGCGCACCTCGGTCTTTTTGTTAAAAAGGTGACCATCTTGTTTACTGCGATGAACATGTACACTTGTGCTTACATATTGTTCTAAATATCACTTCCTTTTTGCAATCCTAATTAGCCAAGTTAATTCATATTGAAATGAAACAGTTGCCTCTGCCTTCGAATTGACTTGTTTGTTCCCTCTTCTTCTAAAGATTCAATCACGTCCAAAGCCGAAGTTCAAGGTCCCTGTTTTTTCAATATGCTCTTGGATTTAATAATACAGCTTCAACTTTCAAGCAAGCTAGGTCTTCTCTTAGTTGACTTTAATTTAATACTCCTAAGAAGTATTAATATTAGACACTTCGTTTGTTGGTGGTCAGCTACAAAGACATCTCTTGACTTTTTCTTTTAGGACCTCCCCACTTTGTTCCGGGATTATTCGAGGGTGCTTACCACTTGAACAATTCTCTCTTGTCATATCTCTGGACCTTAGACATATGTTTAGAGGGTTAAAACTTAAGATCAGTAAAAGGATGTACATTAAGAAATGTAAGATGATTGTTTAGGCTTCTGCTACCTTTAATCGTACTCCTACTTCGAGGAGGTAGAGAGGTTATTTCCCGTAAACTCTCAGCTAAAGAAAGCATATCTTGGCAGGTTTGATAAGAAAAATAGTAGTAAAAAAGCCATATTAAAAATAATAAAGACAAACATAGTGACAACAACAAAATAGCAAAACTTTCTTTACCAATATATTGTTTCTTCTATACACACATCTCTATAATAGAAAATAATTAAGAAAATCGAAGCCACGAAGATAACAGGTAGTAATAGAAATCGAAGAATAAGATAATACGAGAATGATAATAATGATATGACAAATACGGGAGAGATACGGTTTCCCAAACTCGACTACCTATTAATCTTCTACCCTAATACTTGCTCTTCATATCCTATTATTTAGGGTCATGTTATCGGTAAACTAAAAATATGTCATATCCATCTAATCACTTCTCCTAATCAATTTAGTCCATTAAATAGCGGAATTTGTGAAAAGCAGCGCCTTACAATGTTAACGACTAATTGGATCCTGACTACCTATTAGTGTTTGCACATAGTTATTCTAATAAAATACCCATCCACAGGCCAATCATCTCATGATACCAATGCTCGCAAAGATTGAGCAACTAAAAGACCAATTGCTACCGAAATACAAATAAAGGTACATTTTTAAATGCCCAATTTCTTTCATCCCACACTCGGTTAGCAAAAATGGAAAAAGAAAAATTTATGATCTAAAAATATGGTACCAACTATATAAAGCAAGGGATATATGTTTTCCCGTAAACCGGTACAATTAAATTTGTTACGTGATTTTTAGACAAACGAATCGATTTGATCCAAAAAATGATAAGGAAATAAAATTGTATACGGTCAAAATTTGTATACGGCGAAATCCGAATTTGCCCTTCGTATAATTAGTCGAGATTGAAACGTGATGAACCAAGGGTCGTCATTGTAACATCGAGATCAGAAGTAAAGCCAGGTTATCGAGCTCAAGTGACATGAAGTGGTGTTATCGAACTCAAGAGTCAGAGACCAACCAATACCGAGCCCGAGTCAATATCGAGCTCGAGATCCAGAGATCGACCGATACCGAGACCGACCATGATCGAGCTAAGAGACAAAGAGTCGTTGTAGCCGCACCAGGGAGAGAATCTCGGCGGGAATCAAGGAAAAGTTAATCAACTAATCTATCATGGGATCCTCACTATGTATTTTTTATTATATCCAAAGTAGGATTCTTTCATTATATTAAGAGTGAGTATTATTTCTGTAAAGACAGATTGAACATCCAGAGAAGAAAACATTGATACACTCATATTCTAAATATTATTACATTGATATATAATTGAGATTATCCTTTTTTGAGCTTGGATATTGAATCATCTTGCTTGTTTATAAATTATTCTCTACTCAATTTGGTTTGTATTGCATTCCTTTATACAGTCAATATTCGATATATTTCTACTTACTTTTCCGATTTGTACCAAGTTATACCACGTATCCTTAGAACTACATATAAATTCAACTCTATCCGTTTTTCGGGTAAACAGTTTGGCGCCCACCGTGGGGCTAAGGATAATAGTGATTGTTTGGTACGAATCTATGTGAAACACACTATTTTTACACTTGCTCTTGGAAGTATCTTTGATTTCAGGCTAAAAACGACGAATTCTCAATTAATGGCCCTATCTATCGACAACGAAGCTGGCCTTCAAGATGAGAACAACAACTTCGCCCCCAAGGGTGAAAGGCCACTTGTCGATCCCGTTGGATCTCGGATCGAAGAGCCAATAGACGTTAATTCACATGTAGCCATAGAGGTAAGCCAACGTTCCGACCCTGAAAATAGCATTCATGGCGGAACTCAATCTGCAGCTCGAAATACCCAAAACGCTGAGGAAAACAGTATCATCTTGCATATGATTTTCGAAATGTTGCAAGCTCAACAAGTTGCAATAGCCCAGTTGTAGAGCCAAACCCAGCCACCGACCAGGCTCGAGCCCAGTCCACCCCAAGAAGTTACCCACAAAACGGGGCCAGCTGTATTGAGGTCAAATGAGCAAGAATCGGGGACTAATCCCGAAATCGTTAATATGCTCGAGGAACTGACAAAACGAATAGAGTCAGGAGAAAGGAGGATTGAAGAAAACGACAAAAAATTGAAAACTTATTATTCCAGGGTTGATCAGATCCCCGGGGGCACCACCAATATTGAAGGGCTTGGATTCCAAACAATTCGTACAAAAGCCCCTCCCCCTGAGCACGACTCCAAAATCGATCCCCAAGAAATTTCGCATGCCCGAAATTCCTAAATATAATGGAACGACCGACCCCAACGAACACGTCACCTCATACACATGTGTCATCAAAGAGGACGATTTAGAAGACGATGAGATCGAATTCGTATTATTGAAAATATTCGGTGAAACCCTGTCAAAAGGAGCAATGATATGGTATCATAATTTACCTTCTAACTCTATCAATTCTTTTGCTATGCTTGCAGATTCTTCCGTAAAAGCACATGCTGGAGCCATAAAGGTCGAGACCAGGAAGTCAGACCTTTTCAAGGTAAGACAAAAGGATAACGAGATGCTGAGAGAATTCGTGTCTCGTTTCCAAATGGAATGACTGGACCTACCACCAGTCAAGGTCTGAATGAACAAAGCTCGATAGCTTCGCGACGGTTGAAGCAGAACCTGATCGAGTACCCAGTTGTTACCTGGGCCGATGTTCATAATCGGTATTAGTCTAAGATTAGAGTCGAAAATGACCAGTTGGGTTCTGGGTTCTTTATTAAAAGGGACATCAACCGAGAACAAAGGCCGATCAGGGACCGATATCGGCCGTATAGTGGATATTATAGGGGTAACGAACCAAGACGTAACCTCTTACAAAGCAATAAAAGAAGTGATCGAGGCCAAGGGTCTCGGGGGCTGATGAACAAGAATGGGTTCGACAGGCATACTGGACCTAAGGAAGCACCGCAATTATCGAAATATAACTTCAACATCGATGCATTCACCATCGTGTCGGCTATCGGACGCATCAAAGATACTAAATGGCCTCGACCCCTACAGACCGATCCAACCCAGAGGAATCCCAATCAAATGTGCGAATATCATGGCACTCATGGCCACAGAACGGAAGATTGCAGGCAATTGAGAGATGAGGTAGCATGGTTATTCAATAAAGGGCACCTTCGAGAATTTTTAAGTGACCGGGCCAAAACCATTTTAAAAACAGGGATTTCAGAAGGCAAAACAAACAAGAAGAGCCGCAACACATCATCCACATGATCATCGGTGGGATCGATATCCCCCAGTGGACTATGCTTAAACACACTAAGATGTTAATTGAAAGAGAGAAGAGGTCTCGGTCTCAAGAATACACACCTAAGAAACCTTGTCCTTTAGTAATGAAGACGCAGAAGGAATCATACAACCCCATAACGATGCGCTGGTAATATCTGTACTTATGAATAAAACTCAAGTTAAGCGTGTGTTAATTGATCAAGGATGAGGTAAACAAACTTCTTGAAATAGGATCCATTCGAGAAGTTAAATACCCCGAATGGCTAGCAAATATGGTGGTGGTCCTTAAAAAAGGAAACAAACTTAGAATGTGTATAGATCATAAAGAATTGAACAAAGCATGCCTTAAGGATTCCTTTCCTTTGCCTAGCATCGATCGTATGATCGATGACACGGCCGGCCACGAGACTCTCATTTTTCTCGATGCCTACTATGGGTACAACCAAATACAAATAAACCCGGAGGATCAAGAAAAAACCTCGTTTGTCACTAAGTACAGTACCTATTGTTAAAACGTAACGCCATTCGGCCTAAACAATGATGGTGCAACTTATCAACGCCTAGTAAATCAAATGTTCGAAAAATAAATAGGAAAATCAATGAAAGTTTATATTGATGACATGTTAGTTAAGTCCCTGCGAGCAGAGGACCATTTAAAGCATTTGCGGGAAACTTTCGACGTACTAAAGAAGTACAATATGAAGCTCAACCCCGAAAAATGTGCATTCGGGGTTGGCTCGGGCAAGTTTCTTGGTTTCATGGTGTCCAAGCGAGGAATCGAAATCAACCCCTGATAGGTTACATATGTATCCCTGTTATGTTTTGATGATCTAACAAACTTAATGATAAGAACCAGATAAGGAACCTGTTACACATCCTCAAGTACTTAAAGAGCAACAAATCTCAATTCGGGGACGTGGTTCAACTCTTCAGAGTCAAAGGAACAACAGAGGGAACAGATGGCCACCAGTTCCCGTTGGTGATTGTACAAGTCAATTCCCCACAGATGCAAAGTTGTTGCCTGCACACGCAACAGTACGAAATCAGCGCAGCAGTCAACTTTATGGGGAATGCCCTTTACCTAACTTACTTACATCATTCAAGTGATGTCCCAAATGAGTTATTTACATCAAGCAAAGGTAAAACAAAATTTTTGCACATTCAAGAATTGATCAAGCATTTTCTCTCAAGTCTGTGCCAATCTTGTAAGTGATTCTCAAGGGCATCAAGAACAAAGAACAACATAATGAAAGACCAGTTTCATGTATTGAGTCATTACATGTCCTTAGTTGTGTTGCACCTTTGTTAAAGTTCTTTACTTGTAATTCCTACTTAGCTTAGTTATAAGCATTGTGTTGGAAATCTTTGTAAATCATAAACCTTTGTGTTTGTGTCTTGGCTAGAGTTAGTCGAGTTATAAAGTCTTTGTAATAGAGTTATTACAAAGTGGCTTGTAATAAAGTTGTTACAAGTTAGTGAGGGATTAAGATGTTAATTCCTAGGTTATAATAGGTTGTAATCTAAAGTTTTCTCAGTAGTGAAGTTGAAATCCTACAAGGTTAGGTTGTGGTTTTTAATCCCGTGAGCTAGGAGTTTTCCAAGTAAAACTTCTTTGTCTCATTTACCTACTGCAGTGTGCGTATGTTCTGTGGGAACTAATAGAGAACTTGGTTCTCTATATAGTTTTATGGACCCTTAAATTCTATCAATTGGTATCAGAGCATGTTCTTTATAAAATATTAACACCTAGAAAGGATCTTCATCATGGCTGCTCCACCAAACTTCGAGGAAGGACAATCAACATACAGACCACCTAGATTCAACGGCCAATACTATGGTTGGTGGAAAACAAGAATGCATGATTTCATCATGGCTGAGAACTCAGAGTTGTGGGATGTAATCTGTCACAGATCTTTTGTTCCCATGAGGGAACAACTACAATCCCAAAAACGAGAAAAGAGTACAATGATGCTGACAGAAAGGCTATTGAGAAGAATTTCAGGGCAAAAAAGATTCTTGTATGTGTCACCGGACCAGATGAATACAACTGAATCTCAGCTTGTCAGAGTGCTAAGGAGATCTAGGAAGCTCTTTAAATAGCACACGAAGGGACAACTCAAGTCAAGAAGTCAAAGATCGACATGTTGACAACTGAGTATGAGCTCTTCAGAATGAAGGATGACGAGTCCATTCAGGACATGCACACTCGCTCCACCTCTATCATCAATGAGCTTCACTCACTAGGAGAAATAATTCTCAGGAACAAACTTGTCAGAAAAATACTTAGTCTATTACCTGGTTCTTGGGAAATCAAGGTAAATGACATCACAGAGGCAAACAATTTGCAGAAGCTAACCATTGATGAACTCATTGGTAATCTGAAAACGTATGAAATGAAGAAGAAAAAGGATCATGAGAGAAAAGATCCCAAAAGGGAGAAGAACGCAATCCTCAAGACAGACAATAATGAATCAAGTGGTGAGGATGCTGATATGGCTTACTTGACAAAACGATTTCAGAAGATGGTCCGCAAAAATGGAGGTATTCCAAAGAAGGGCAGCACTTGCAAGCCAAGAGGCTATGACTTATGTTATAAGTGTAGGAAGTCATGGCACTTCATCAAAGATTGTCCTCTCCTCAAGCAAGATTATTACAAACACAACACAGATAAAGCAGCTAAGAGGAACCAGGTTCCTGACAAACGATTCAAAAGAAAAGATGTTGCCGACAACGTTGTGAAACAAGCTCTTGCTACATGGGGAGACTCCTCAAGTGAATCTGGCAAAGATGATGACAAAGGTTACAGCTCCATGATGGCAGTAGAAAGTGAAGCAACTGAATATGACTCTATCTTTTCCCTGATGATACAATCTGATGATGATGAAGATGACGATGAAGATGAGGTAAACTTTCTGGATGTTCAAAAAAAATTGAAATCTTATTCTCAAAACAAGCTTATATCTTTGGCTAATGTTTTAATTGATGCTTATCACAATCTCATTAATGATAAAAATGCACTAACCACGGAACTAGGAGAAATAGAACACGAGAGAGATGATTTAGTGTTGGTTGTGGTTGATCAAAGAGAGACCATTAAGAGTTTAAAAAGGGAAAAAGATACTTTGACTGAGAGAATTGCAAACATAGAGCATGAGAGAGATGACCTATTAGTAGTAGTCGTATACCTAAAGGAAACAATTGAGGAACTAAAAAGGAAAGGTAGGCATGAGATTACCTAAAAGGGAAAGGAATTTGCAAGTGAGGCACATCTTAGGCTTGAAGATGAGCTAAAATCAATGAAATCTAGTCTATGTGCCGAACTTGAGAGAAACAGACAGCTTCAGGAAGATCTAGGCAGAGTTAAGAATAATCTAGAAAAATCACTCAAG
The DNA here is from genome assembly GCA_000715115.1 of Nicotiana otophora. NCBI lineage: Eukaryota > Viridiplantae > Streptophyta > Magnoliopsida > Solanales > Solanaceae > Nicotiana > Nicotiana otophora. The sequence continues at coordinate 23,252 of AWOL01S0069629.1, read as the reverse complement.
TGGACCTAGTCCTCTGATGCTATCACTGCCTTGTATAAAAATAATGGGGGAAACATGCAAGGGATAGGGTTCCAAAGGGTAAAGACCCCTTACAACCCTCATAGAAAGTATGTTACTGTACCTTATAGCTGGCTTTGCACTCACTGTGGTAACACTGGGCACTTTAAGGAAACCTGTAAGGCCAAGTATCAGTCTCAACAGAAAAACAAAGTTTTTACTAAAAAGGTAACTAGTGTTAGAGAACCTGGTCCCTTATATAAAACTCATGTGATACCGGCTTGGACCAAGAAGGTCCTGATTCATCCCTTTTCTCATTACAAGGGACCTAAACTTGTTTGGGTTCCTAAGTCTAACTCTTGATTTCCTTGTGCAGGGAGCAGTGAAAGGGAGCAACCAACAATGATACATGGATAATAGCTGCTCGAAGCACATGACTAGAAGCACAAATGATTTCTGCTCACTCAAAGCCCTGCAAGAAGGGAGTGTATCCTTTGGAAATGGAAAAAAGGGATACATTCTGGCGAACGCGAAGGCCAGGGGGAGCAGCCTTCGCAAACGCGAAGGACGACTCGCGAACGCGAAAGCCACTCGGGATGCGGCACATCGCGAACGCGGCAGGCCCTTCGCGAACGCGAAGAAGGCCTGACGCCCAGACCTTAAAACATTTCAAAAATGAGATTTTACCCATTTTTTATAAACTCTCCATTAGAGCTCGGCCTAGGTGCGATTTTGAAGGGAAAACTCAACACCAATTTATAGGTTTGTACTCTTTAACTCATTTCCTTCCATTTCTAACATCACCCATTAAATTCTTAGCCCTAATCTTTGTTCTTTCATGGCAGTAAACAAGGGATTTAGGAAGAATTAGGAGGTTTTTACAAATTGGGGATTTAAACCTCAATTTGGGGTCGAATTCTGAAACTAGTTACATAATCGGGCTCGGGGGTGAATGGATAAATGGATTTTGGTCCGAACCTCGAGTTTTAACCAAGCAGGCCCGGGTCGATTTTTGACCTTTTGGGGGAAAGTTTAGGGAATCTAAAATTATGCATTGTAATTTATTTCTTTAGCAATATCAGATATTATTGAGCCATTTGTGGATAGATATGAGTAGTTTGGAGGTGGATTCTAGAGGAAAAACGGTAATTGAGCATTGAGTGGCCCTTGGAGCGAGGTAAGTGTCGTGGTTAACCTTGACTTGAGGGAATATGACTTGTTTGTCTATTTGCTACATGTATAAATGTTGGGGAACAGCGTATATGTGAGGTGACGAGTACTTATGCATTGTAGTCGGGTTAAATCATGCGGGCGGGGCTTGGTTTCTTCCAATTATAGTTTCCTTTGTTCATGTTATCCATGTTTAGACTAGTATGGTTAAATTGATCGTTCTTATCATGTTTACGGATCTTCTGGTGATGATTGAGTATTGATTCCGAAGTTGAGGTTGATATTGTGGAATCAAATATTGAAGTAAGGCTTGTACTTGTTATTCTATCTCCCTGTTGTTATTTGTTCATTGCATTATGGTAAGGGAGAGTGTTAATGCACGAAGGGTGATGCAGTGACATATTGTGAGTGTTAATGCACGAAGGGTGATACGTGCCATATTGTAAGCGTTAATGCACGAAGAGTGATGCCGTGCCACATTGTGAGTGTTAATGCACGGAGGGTGATGTCGTGCCATGTTATGAGAGTTAATGCACGAAGGGTGATGCCGTGTCGTTTCTATTGATTTTATGGTAAGGTTGAGAGTAAAAGTACGAAGGGTGATGCCGTGCATTTTTCCTTTACTGTATTTACTTGTTCTTATTGGTTCATAGTATATTGGCTGTTCAAGTTACCATTCTGCTGTAGTTCTCTATCTCGTATTCCCCTCAGCATGTTTTCCCCTCCCAATAGTACACGTTTAGCTCTAATTTGTACATATACTGTTAAATTGCACAGGTTTGTTATGTAGGTGTCTTGTCATAGTCTCGTCACTACTTCGTCGAGGTTAGGCTCGACACTTACCAGTACATGGGGTCGGTTGTACTGATACTGCACTTCCTGTGCAGATTTTGGTGTTGGTCTGATCGAGAGGCGTAGCAGCTTGGACTGGTTCGTCGGAGACTCAAGGTAGATCTGTTGGCATTCGCAGACCTTGAAGCCCCCGTCTATTTTTTCTATTTTTTTTCTTTACAGTTTCTTTCGTTCAAACAGTTGTATTTCTTTAAGACTTTTACTTGTAGTAAATCTTAGAAGTTCGTGAATTGTGATTCCAGATCCGAGTAGTAGTAATTAATGAAGTTTTTATATTATTCCGCACTCGCTGTATTTTATTTTAGATTATGTGCTGAATTGAATAAGGATTGGCTTAATAATTCTCTAACGTCGGCTTGCCTAGCAAGTGGAATGTTAGACGCCATCACGGTCCCGACGGTGGGAATTTCGGGTCGTGACAAGTTGGAATCAGAGCACAATGTTGCCTGGGTCTCACAATTCACGAGCAGGCTTAGTAGAGTTTGGAGGATCGGTACGGATTGCGCCGTGCGAATCCGCTCCTGAATCAATTTCACCTTATCTAATGCATCCTGGACCAAGTCTGTACCCAAGAGCCTAGCCTCACCCGGCTCAAACCATCCAACCAGTGATCTATACCTCCTCCTATATAAAGCCTCGTACGGAGCCATCTGAATACTCGATTGATAACTGTTGTTATATGCAAACTCCGCGAGCGGCAAGAACTGGTCCCATGAACCCCCAAAGTCAATGACACAAGCGCACAACATGTCGTCCAATATCTGAATAGTGCGCTCAGATTTCCCGTCCGTTTGAGGGTGAAAAGTTGTGCTCAACTTAACCTGAGTACCCAACTCTCGCTGCACGACCCTCCAAAACTGCGATGTAAACTGAGTGCCCCTATCTGAAATGATGGAAACGGGGACACCATGCAGGCGAACAATCTCTCGGATGTAAATCTCTGCCAACCACTCTGAAGCGTAAGTAGTGCCAACTGGAATGAAGTGTGCGGACTGGGTTAGCCGATCCACAATAACCCAAATAGAATCTAACTTCCTCGAAGTCCGTGGGAGCCCGACTACGAAGTTTATGGTGATCCGCTCCCACTTCCACTCTGGGATCTCTAACCTCTGAAGCAAGCCACCCGGTCTCTGATGTTCATACTTAACCTGCTGACAGTTGAGACACCGAGCCACAAACCCAACTATATCCTTCTTCATCTGCCTCCACCAATAGTGTTGTCTTAAATCCTGATACATCTTCGCGACACCCGGATGGATGGAATACCACGAGCTATGGGCCTCCTCAAGAATCAACTCCCGAAGCCCATCTACATTAGGCATACATAGCCGGCCTTGCATCCACAACACGCCGTCATCACCAATAGTCACATCCCTAGCATCACCTATTCAAACCTTGTCCTAAAGAACGAGTAAGTGGGGGTCATCATACGGATGCTCCTTGATACGGTCATAAAGAGAATACCTGGAGACCACGCAAGCCAACACCCGACTCGGCTCCGAAATACCCAATCTCACAAGCTGGCCCGCTAAGGCCTGTACATCCAATGCCAGAGGTCTCTCTGCTGCCGGAAGATATGTTAAACTCCCCAAACTTTCCACCCGGCGACTCAAAGCATCGGCCACCACATTGGCCTTCCTCGGATGGTACAAAATAGTGATATCATAGTCCTTAAGAAGCTCCAACCATCTCCGCTGACGCAAATTAAGATCTTTCTGCTTAAACAGATGTTGCAGACTCCGGTGATCAGTATAGATCTCACGATGAACCTCAAACAAATAATGATGCCAAATCTTCAAGGCGTGAACAATGACTGCTAACTCAAGATCATAGACAAGATAGTTCTTCTCATGGGTCTTCAACTGGCGCGAGGCATAGGTAATCACCCTACCCTCGTGCATCAGAACACATCCAATGTCTGTCCTCGAGGCATCACAATACACGGTATAAGAACCTGAAGTTGATGGCAGAACTAACACTAGAGCTGTGGTCAAGGCAGTCTTGAGATTTTGAAAGCTCTCCTCACACTCGTCCGACCACCTGAATGGAGCACCTTTTGGGTTAATTTGGTCAAGGGCGAAGCAATAGATGAAAGTCCCTCCACAAATCAAAGATAATAACCCGCCATACCAAGGAAGCTCCTGATCTCCGTGGCTGAGGACGGTCTAGGCCAACTCTTCACCGCCTCTATCTTCTTCGGATCCACCTGAATACCCTCATTGGACACCACGTGTCCCAAGAATGCTACTGAATTGAGTCAAAACTCACACTTGGAGAACTTTGCATAAAGCTTCTCCTCCCTCAATCTCTGTAATATAATCCTCAAATGCCGAACGTGCTCCTCCTGGCTACGAGAGTACACCAGGATGTCATCAATGAATACAACAACGAATGAGTCCAAATAGGGCTGGAATACATTGTTTATTAAATGCATGAACGCTGATGGGGCGTTGGTCAGTCCAAAAGACATCTCTAAGAACTCATAATGGTCATATCGGGTCCTGAAAGCTGTCTTAAGGATATCCGAATCCCGAATCTTCAGCTGGTGATAACCGGACCTCAAATCAATCTTAGAGAACACCCTCGCTCCTTGAAGCTGGTCAAATAAATCATCAATACGAGGTAAAAGTTACTTATTCTTGACTGTGACCTTGTTCAACTACCTGTAATCAATGCACATCCTCATGGAACCATCTTTCTTCTTCACAAATAGAACCGGTGCACCCTAAGGTGACACACTAGGCCGAATAAACCCCTTATTAAGGAATTCCTGAAGCTGTTCTTTCAACTCCTTCAACTCCGTCGGTGCCATACGATACGGTGGAATAGAAATGGGCTGAGTGCCTTGTACCAAATCAATACCAAAGTCAATATCCCTGTCAAGAGGCATGCCCGACAGGTCTGCAGGAAACACATCCGGAAAATCACGTACCACCGGAACAAAATCAATGGCATGAGTCTCTGCACTAACATCCCTCATAAATGCCAAATACGATAGGCAACCCTTCTCAACCATACGCCGAGCCTTCAAATATGAAATCACCCTACTAGGTACATAATCTATAGAACCGCTCCACTCAACCCTCGGAAATCCCGGCATCGCCAATGTCATAGTCTTAACGTGACAATCTAGAACAGCATGACATGGAGATAACCAATCCATACCCAATATCACATCAAAGTCAACCATACTGAGCAGCAAAAGATCCACTTGGGTCTCCAGACCCCCAATAGTCACCACACATGACCGATATACGCGGTCCACAACAATAGTATCGCCTATAGGAGTAGATACATGAACAGATGAAACTAAAGACTGATGGGGCATATCCAGAAAATGGGCGAAATATGAGGAAACATATGAATACGTGGAACCGGGGTCAAATAATACAGAGGCATCTCTGTGACAAACTGAGACAATACCTGTAATCACAGCATCTGAAGCAATAGCATCTGATCTGGTAGGGAGGGCATAGAAACGGGCGTGGCCACCCTCTAATCTGCCTCCCCCTCTAGGGCGACCCCTAGCTGACCGACCTCCACCCCGAGCTGACTGGGCGGGTGGTGAAGTAA
>AWOL01S0069629.1:0-14766 GCA_000715115.1 Nicotiana otophora | reverse complement strand
CTCCATGATGACGAGGACACTGCCTCCACATATGCCCAAACTCCCCTCACTCAAAACAACTCCCTGGTGCTGGTGGCGGGAACTGAAGGGAGCCCCGAGCACCGAGATAACTGGTAGAAGACCCTAGCATAGAGGGCCCCTGAACTGATGGAGCACGGGACGAACTCTGGGCTAGAAGGGCACCGAGTGATGAGTGGACCTGATGTGAACTGTGAGAACCATGGCCCGATGATGCACCACGGTGAAATGCGCGAGCTGACTGAGCATGCCTGAATGGACGGCCTCTGCCGTGCTGGAACTAACCACCAGGAGGAGCACCACTAAATCAACCCTAACCACGAGGCCTCTTGGACTCCCTCTCAACCCTCTCCTGAATGCAAACCATCTCGATCTGTCGAGCAATGTCGACAACCTCATCAAAAGTAGCACCAGACACTCTCTCTCTGGTCATAAACAATCGAAGCTGAAAACCGAGGTCATCTATAAACCTCTTGATCCTCTCTCGGTTTGTGGGAACCAACCAAATAGCATGACGGGCCAACTCCGAGAATCGCATCTCATACTGCGTCACAGACATATCACCCTGGCGAAGCTGCTCAAACTGTCTGCGCAGCTCCTCTCTGCGAGATTGAGGCACAAACTTCTCCAAAAAGACCACAGAGAACTGCTGCCAAGTAAGGGGTGCTACGCCAACAGGCCTACGCCTTTCGTAAGTCTTCCACCATCTGAGTGCAGCCCCAAAAAACTGAAAAGTAGTGAATGAGACCCCACAAGTCTCCAGAATACCAGTTGTACAGAGTATCCTCTGACACCTGTCCAAGAAGTCCTGGGCATCCTCTCTCTCTATGCCACTGAAAGGTGGAGACTGGAGTCTCCCAAACCTCTCCAATCTACGTTGATCATCCTCAAGTATAACAGGAACCACATAATCCTGAGCATCTGCAACCGGCTGGGTTGGTGGTGCTACCGGTGTCTGGAGTCCCTGAACAACCTGCTCGGGTGTGCGAGCGGCGGGAATATGAGTGCCTCCCCTGGCTTGAGAAGTGGCTGCGGCCGTCGAGATAGAGACCGCCTGAGCAAGGCCAGTACACGCTGTCAGAATCTGAGCTAGGGCCTTCTGAAGGCCTGGAATCATAATAGCCACAGGTGGTGCCTGAGCTGGTGCATCAATAACTGGAAACAGGTCCTAATCTGGGGCAATTGGTAGATCTGCAGGTACTGCCCCAGCTGCGGTGCGGGCTGCACCTTTGCCCCTACCACGGCCTCTACCGCGGCCCTAGCCTCTCGCGGCCCTGGCTGGTGGTACTGGTGGCTGGCCCTCCTGACCGTTAGTATGAGTCCTCACCATCTGTGAGTCAATGAAACAACAGATGTTTAGTTACTAAAATCAACAGATTCGCACGACAATAATTCAAGAATGTGGAGTTTCCTAAGGGTTCTGCAGCCTCTCGAAGATAAGTACAGACGTCTCTGTACCGATCCACAGGAATCTACTAAACCTGCTCATGACTCGTGAGACCTATATAACCTAGGCTCTGATACCAACTTATCACGACCCAAACTAACCCTATCGTGATGGCGCCTATCGTGGAACTAGGCAAGCCGACTCATTTTCAAAACAAACTGATATTTTCATTTCAAAGGTAATTTCAAGATTACTTAACATAAAAATCTTCGTAAAGGAGTTCGAACTAAAATAAAAGTGCGGAAAGAAAAGCCCGACATCGGGGTGTCACTAGTCATGAGCATCTCCTACAATTTGTCTGACAATATCGAGACTAACATAGTATAGAAAATAGCTAAATACAACTAAAGGAAGACAAGAGGGAGAAGAGTAGGGCTTCGATCGCCATGCAGCTACCTTTCTATCCCCGAGAAAATATGCAACCGGAATAGTCAACAGCCGCTACCGTGTCCAGCTACACCTGGATCTGCACACAAGTTGCAGGGAGTAACGTGAGTACGCCAACTCAGTAAGAAACAACAGTAAATAAAGACTAAGAAGTAGTGACGAGCAGTAATGCAAGTAAAGTTCATATCACAAAAATTCAATAAGACACAACATGCTTTTAAAACCGGGGTTTGAATCAAATCAGCTCTTTTAAATCCAGTTCCAGTAAAATCATTTAAAGACATCTTTCAATAGTTTTTCAAACAAAGGCTCCATGCAAAGGTGAGAAAAATAATGAAGTCATAATCAGCCACTAGGGAAATATCTCTCATATACAGCCCCTCGGGCAAACCTCACAATCGCTCGTATACAGCCCCTCGGGCATACCTCACAATCACTCGTACACAGCCCCCCGGGCATACCTCACCATCTCTCATGCCTCTCAGTCACTCAGCACTCGGCACTCGACACTCACACTCAGTAGGTACCTGCGCTCGCTGGGGTGTATACAGACTCCGGAGGGGCTCCTTCAGCCCAAGCGCTATATTAAGCCAAATCATGGCATAAATCAATCAGGCCCTCGGCCTATATCAAACATGTTGTGGCGTACAGAACGATCCCATAAATATCCTCACAAATCAGGCCCTCGACCTCACTCAGTCATAAACCTCTCAAGCCACTCGAGCTCTCAGTAAAACAGGGTATGCAGCCCAAAATAACATTTATATGCATCAAAACAGAGTAATAAAAACTGAGTTATGTAATACACACGTATAACCATGACTGAGTATAGATTTTCAATCGAAAACAGTGAGAGGATAGTAAGAAAAGGCCCCTAAGGGTCCAAACAACACTGGCACAAGGCCCAAACATGGCATTCAACCCAATTTACAGAAAACACTTTCTAAAACACATAAGTATCATATAGTTTCAACCAAATATGCAACTTTACAGTTGCTACGGGACAGACCAAGTCACAATACCCAATGGTGCACGCCCACACGCCCGTTACTTAGCATGTGCGTCACCTCAAAATAGTAAATGATACGAAATCCTGGGTCTCATACCCTCAGGACTAGATTTACAATCTTTACTTACCTCAAACCGGTCAAATCTTTACCCCGCAATGCTTTTTCCTCTCGCCTCGGCCTCTAAATGCTCTGAATCTATTCACAATCAGTACAATACCATCAATATACGCTAATGGAATGAATTCCACCAGAAAAACTATCAAATTAGACCAAAATAATGAAATCGGCTCAAACCCGGCCCCCGGGCCTACGTCTCGAAATCCGACAAAATTTACAAAACTAGAAAGCCCATTCACTCACGAGTCTAACCATACCAAATTTATCAAAATCCAACCTCATTTGGTCCCTCAAATTCCCATATCAAACTCTCCAACAATCCCAAGCCCTAACCCCTCATTTTCACCCCTAATTTTCACTAATTACATGATTAAATAACGAGCAATCACCATAAACACGAGTATTAGGGCTCAAGCAACTTACCTCACTGATAACCCCTTGAATCTCTCTTCAAACTCACTCCCAAAAGCTTCAAAATTGACAGAAACTGGTGAGAAATGGACCAAAATTCGCGAAGTCTCCTTTTTATACTTTCTGCCCAGTCCTTTCGCACCTGCGGAATAATTTTCGCTTCTGCACCACCGCACCTGCGGAAAATCCATTGCAGGTGCGGAACTTACTTAGGATCCCAGGTTCTGCATCTGCGAACAAACCTCGCACCTGCGGACCGCGCACCTGCGCACTCACATTCCGCTTTTGCGGAAACTGACCAACTCCGCCCTTCCGCATCTGCGCCCCAGGGCTCGCACCTGCGGGCTCACAGATGCGACCACTATCTCGCACTTGTACATCCTGCCTAGCCCAGCACTGCCCGCACCTGCGACTTCCCAACCGCACCTGCGGCTCGCCTTCCGCAGGTGCGGAAACACCAGCAAAATTCACACCTGCAGCTCTCAAAGACCAAAAACCAATCTGTCGACCATCCGAAACATACCCGAGGCCCTCGGGACCTCAACCAAAAATACTAACAAGTGATATATCAACATACAAACTTAGTCGAACCTTCGAATCACTCAAAACAACAATAAAATACCAAATTACCCTCAGATTTAAGCCTAAAAACTTCTAATCTTCCGAATTCCACAAACAACATCGAAACCTACCAAACCACGTCCAAATGACCTCAAATGCTACACGCACGTCACAAATGACACCACAAACCTACTCCAACTTCCGAAAATCCATTCCGACCCCGATATCAAATTTTTCCACTACCGACCGAAAATCGCCAAATTTCCAATTTCGCCAATTCAAGCCTAATTCTACCACGGACCTTCAAATCATATTCGGGGCGTACTTCTAAGGCCAAAATCACCTAATGGAGCTAACAGAACCATATAAATTTAAATTCGAGATCGTTTACATATAGGTCAACATCCGGTTGACGTTTCCAACTTAAGCTTCTACTTTAGAGACTAAGTGTCTCATTCTACTCTAAAATCACTCCGGACCCGAACCAACCAACCTGATACAACACAATACAGCTAAATAACATATAAAGAAGCAGAAATAGGGGAAACATGGCTATAACTCTCGAAACGACCGGCCGGATCGTTATTAGTGGAGACCAATGGGGTCGACTTTGCTGCATTTCAGATGATTGGTTCCGCCAAGAAATGGTGGAGCTATTATTTGTTAACTAGACCAGCTGGATCGCCTGCTCGTACTTGGGACCAGTTCTCTCAGCTCTTTCTAGAGAAGTTTCTCACTAAGAGAGGAGCACCGTCGTTAGTTCGAGCGTCTCCAACAGGCAGTATGACTGCTACCTAGTATGATCCGTTTTGTGGATTTGGCCCGTAATGCTCTTCTTATGCTTCCTACCGAGAGAGAGAGGGTGAGGAGGTTTATTGACGGACTTGCTCAGCCTATAAGATAAGGAGACTGGGAGTGAGATTTGTTTTCAGGTGGCTGCCAATGTCGTCAGGCGAGTCGAGATGGTTCTTGCTCGGGGAGGTCAGGGGTCTGACAAGAGACCACGTCATTCCGAGGGGTTCGACGATGTCTCATTTGGAGGCAGGGGTACTTTTGGTAGAGGCCATCCTCCCAGGTCGTTTCATTTAGTACTCCAGGCATCCCACGGTGCCTCAGGTGGTCGTGGCCCTCATATGCCTTATTTCGACCATCTAGCCTACAGTGCACCACCAGCTCCTATTAGTTAATAAGTTCCACAAAAAAATGCCCAAAGGTGAGAAAATTGGTTTGGGAAAGCTTTACTCATTTTTAGGAAACAAAAGGAAAAGAGAAAGAATCAGCATAATCATATCTAACAAATATAAAGAAACTGAAAGCCTCTAAGTACAGATAAGGTAGACATGGAAGCAGCAATTGTGATATCTGAATCTTCAAACGCGAGGCTAAAACTAGAACCACCAACACCATAAAACAAATATAGAAGGTTAGTCCCCTTAAGTATCTACAATGAGATTCGATTCTTTCCTCGCGATTTTGAATTAGATTAAAAATTATAGTGTAGTTGTAAATAATCATAATTCTTTCCCTTAAATCTGACTTGATATGATTATAATATAGTGCAGTTGGAATTTGCTTTTATTTCCCTCTCAATTCTGACGGTCTTCTTTTATTTCCTCTGGTTTATGTTTTTGAATTGTGGGAAGTATCCATCTTGTTTTGGGAATGAAAAATAAAACTTCTGTAGGTTCTCAGATTAATGGTAATATCTCTCTCCCCTTTTATTGTAGTTGTGATCAGTCATTCAGTATTATGAAAGCTTTTGATTGCCTCAATGGTCTGGGTTTTTTGTTTTTTTTGGAATCAAATTCCCAGTACCACTGGGTGTTTGTATTAATCTCCAGAACCAAACATTTACACAGAAGTGGATTTGAACTTCCATTCCTCCAAATTTAAACTTCATACAAAAGTCAACCTACTATATAAGTTTAAATAAAACCTAAAGCAGTTAGTTATTTACTAGGCTTCTATACATTAAAAGATTCACCAAAAGTTGTGCTTCCTGTGTTTAATCTTAGCGAGGGCAGTTGAATGGTCTGGATTTGCAGGTAATGGAATGTATCATTTTCTTTTAAGTTCAAACAAGTTTTTCCGAGGCCACATGGGATCAATTGATCCTTTATAGATATTTACATATATTTGAGTTTAATATTGCATCTTTGTTTGATTATTGAGGAACGTTTCTCCTGCAATAGGAAATGTTAGTATTTCAATGATCTGTCTGGCTGCTAAAGACCAAAATATTATAAGAAATGTTAGTAATTCAATGACCTCCAAAAGAAGGCATTTTCCCAAAGAAAATTTCAAATTTTAATTAGGTTCTTTGTTGGGCTTTTAAGCTTGGTGTAGCTTAAAGAGGGTGAATGAGAAATAGAGGAAAAATGAAATATTTTAGTTTCCCTCCTTGGCAAAGGGACATTATCCCATATTGGAGGAAGAAAAACCTTTTGATGGGTATATATACAATTGCTCTTCTTCTAGCTCTTAAAGAGTTAAGAAGAAGGCAAGCCTCGCGCCATCGTCACTCGCTCGCTCGCTCGACTTTCTGCTTTCTGCTTTCGACTTGGGATTTGGGATTTGGTCAAAGATTGATTTATTAATCTTTTTGGACAAAATTTCTTTCAATTATTTAATTAATTTAATTAATTAATTAACAAAAATTAAATCCGTATTTACCAGGACCCGCGACCCGGTCCGGTCCATTTTTTTTCCCGAATTATTTTAAATCTATTTTCTCTTTTCCCGCAATATTTCTGTTGTATTCTGTATTCTGTTTGTGGAGATTAAAACTTGTGTGGTTTTCTACTCCTTCTGAATTTTGCTATTCTGATTTGAAGATATAAAAAACTTCATCAGAGTATTGAAATTCAGAAACGATTTGAAGAATATAAAAATTTCATCGTTTTTTATAAAACAATATATAAAAACTTTGTTTTTTTATTTATTAAACGTACTGTTTTGATAACGGAAATTCCTTTGCGGCTGTTGCGGCAACGACGATAGCCTCGTCAAGCCGAAAGGATGGCAGCAAAGGGTATTCTTTTGGCTTACCACACTTGGTATGCAGAAATTCACTAGTGAAGAACCTCCAGTGCCTGCTGCGGACATGCCGGACAACGAAAAATTCATGATTGTTGAGGCGTGAAAACATGCAGATTTTCTTTGCAAAGGCTATATCTTAAGTGCTTTAGAGGATGACTTGTACAATGTGTACAGTGCGATGAATACTTCGAAAGGATTATGGGACGCACTTGAGAAGAAGTACAAGACTGAAGATGCATGCTTGAATAAGNTGGAAGCAGGCAGATTTTCTTTGCAAAGGCTATATCTTAAGCGCTTTAGAGGATGACTTGTACAATGTGTACAGTGCGATGAATACTTCGAAAGAATTATGGGACGCACTTGAGAAGAAGTACAAGACTGAAGATGCATGCTTGAATAAGTTCGTGGTTGCCAAGTTTCTAGACTATAAAATGATAGACAGCAAAACTGTTAGAACCCAAGTTCGGGAGCTTCAACTTATTTTTCACGACCTTATTGCTGAAGGTATGGTCGTGAATGAAGCATTGCAAGTGGCTACAATGATTGAAAAATTTTCTCCTACGTGGAGAGATTTCAAGAACTATCTTAAGCACAAGCGCAAAGAAATGAAGTTGGAAGATCTTGTGATTCGTCTCAAGATTGAGAAAGACAACAAAACAGTCGAGAAGAAGTCTCGGAAATTCAACGATCATGGGAGCTAATATCGTTGAGGNCTCCTTCGTGGAGAGATTTCAAGAACTATCTTAAGCACAAGCGCAAAGAAATGAAGTTGGAAGATCTTGTGATTCGTCTCAAGATTGAGAAAGACAACAAAACAGTCGAGAAGAAGTCTCGGAAATTCAACGATCATGGGAGCTAATATCGTTGAGGAGACTGCTCCAAAAAGTAAGAAGAGGAAGAGGTCTTCTGGACAGACTAAGGAGCAGAACAAAAAGAAATTCAAGGGCAACTGCTACAATTGTGGAAACGTTAGTCACAAAGCCCCTGATTGTCGTCTCCCGAAAAAGGATAAAATGAAGGGACAAGCCAACATAGTGGAGTAGAATGATGACATTGATGATCTGTGTGCAATGCTTTCAGAATGCAACCTAGTTGGAAATTCGAAAGAGTGCTGGATTGACTCTAGAGCCACTCGACATGTTTTTGCTGTCAAAGAAGCATTTGCGACTTACTCAACTTCTGGTCCCGAAGAAGAGCTTTCCATGGAAAATACTGAAACAGCCAAGATTGAAGGTTATGGGAAGATATTCCTGAAGATGACTTCCGGCAAGGTGTTAACGCTCAACAACGTTCTTCATGTTCCTACTATTAGGAAGAATTTAGTTTCTACTTCTTTATTTGTTAAGAATGGATTCAAATGTGTATTTGTTTCTGACAAAGTTGTTGTAAGCAAGAATGGAATGTATGTTGGAAAAGGCTACCTCACAGAGGGCCTTTTCAAACTCAATGTAATGGTTGTTGATAATATGAATAAAATTTCAGCTTCTTCTTATTTATTGGAGTCAAATGATCTATGGCATATTCATTTAGGACATGTCCATTACAAAACCCTGCGAAAGTTAATTAATTTAGAAGTATTGCCTAAATTCGAGTGTAATAAATCAAAATGTCAAATATGTGTTGAATCTAAGTTTGTAAAGCATCCTTATAAGTATGTTGAAAGGAATTCAAATCCTTTAGACTTAATTCATATTGACATCTGTGATATGAAGTCGACACCGTCTCGAGATGGGAAAAAATATTTTATTACTTTTATTGATGATTGCACTCGATATTGTTATATTTATTTGCTTAATAGTAAGGATGAAGCAATTGAAGCATTTAATAAATACAAGAATGAAGTGGAGATTCAATTGAATAAAAATATCAAAATGATTAGAAGTGATAAGGGTGGAGAATATGAATCTTCGTTTGCAAAACTATGTTCGGAATATGGAATTATCCATCAAACTACTACACCTTACACACCTCAATCCAATGGAATTGCGGAAAGAAAAAATCGGATATTAAAGGAAATAATGAATTCTTTATTAATAAGTTCTGGATTACCGCAGAGTTTGTGGGGGGAAGCTATCCTTACAGCTAACCGAATACTCAACAGAGTACCCCACAGCAAAACGCAATCTATTCCATATGAAAAATGGAAAGGAAGAAAACCCAACTTGAAATATTTCAAAGTGTGGGGGTGTCTAGCAAAAGTATAAGTTTCTTTACCTAAAAGGGTTAAAATCGGACCAAAAACTGTAGCTGCATTTTCATTGGATATGCTACAAACAGTAAAGTATGTCGGTTTTTGGTTCATAAATCCGATAATCTCGAAATTTATGTTAATACAGTAATGGAATCAGATAATGCTGAATTCTTTAAAAGCGTCTATCCGTATAAAACTGAATGTGAGTCGTTAAGTGAAAGACCTAAACGACCTCGGGAAGAACCAAAGGAAAATACTCCAAGTGTAGAAGATCCAAGGCGTAGCAAACGTCAAAGAACATCTACTTCTTTTGGACCAGATTTTGTGACATTCTTGCTTGAAAATGAGCCTCAAACTTTTAAAGCAACTATGTCATCTTCTGATTTAGCGTTTTGGAAAGAGGCAGTCAATAGTGAGATTCAATCAATTTTTGATAACCATACATGGGAATTGGTTGATCTTCCTCCAGGAAATAAGCCTTTAGGTTCGAAAAGGATCTTTAAACGGAAAATGAAAGTTGATGGCACTATTGACAAATATAAGGCAAGACTTGTTGTCAAAGGTTATAGACAAAAGGAATGCCTTGATTACTTTGACACTTACTCGCCAGTAACGAGGATAACATCTATTAGGGTGTTAGTGGCACTAGAGGCCGTGTATGGTCCTGAAATACATCAAATGAATGTTAAAACAACTTTCTTAAATGGAGAATTAGAGGAAGAGATTTACATTGAACAACCTGAGGGTTTTGTGGTTCCCGGTAAAGAAACAAAGTGTGCAAACTTGTTAAGTCCCTTTATGGACTTAAACAAGCACCCAAACAATGGCATGCCAAATTTGACTAAACAATGTGGGCAAGTGGGTTTAAAATCAACGAGTGTGACAAATGTATTTACATTAAAAACACTCCAACTCCTGAAGTGATTGTTTGTTTATATTTGGTGATGACATGTTGATAATGAGCAAAAATATGGCAGATATAAATGCTACTAAGCGCATGTTGGCTAGCAAATTTGATATGAAAGACTTAGGAGTTGCTGATGTGATCTTAGGAATCAGAATTCACAAGACTCCACAAGGTCTAGCATTATCACAGTCTCACTACATTGAAAATGTACTTGACAAGTTCAAATATTTGGATTTCAAAATTGCCAAGATTCCAATTGACGTGAGTTATGCACTTCAAAAGAATGATGGTGAAAGTGAATCACAACTAGACTATGCAAGAGTATTGGGAAGTTTGATGTATATCATGAATTGTACGCGACCAGATATAACATGTTCTATTAGCAAACTGAGTCGATTTACAAGTAATCCCAATCAAGTATATTGGATGGCAATGAAACGAGTTTTGGGGTATCTAAAACATATCCAAAATTACGCTTTGTATTATAACAAATATCCCTCCGTGATCGAGGGATATAGTGATGCAAATTGGATCACCGGATCATCCGAAGTTAAATCCACAAGTGGATATGTTTTCACAATTGGGGGTGGAGCAGTATCTTGGAAATCATCCAAACAAGCGTGCATCGCCCGTTCTACAATGGAATCTGAATTCATAACTTTAGATAAAGCCGGTGAAGAAGCTGAATGGCTCCGAAAGTTTTTGGAAAATATTCCATTTTGGCCCAAACCTTTGGCACCAATATGTATACATTGTGATAGTCAAGCGGCAATAGGCAAGGCAGTGAGCGTTATGTATAACGGAAAATCTCGTCATATACGACGGAGACACAATACCGTTAGACAACTACTCTCTAGTGGTGTTATCACTATTGACTACGTAAAGTCAAGAGATAACGTGTCGGATCCACTTACAAAAGGCCTATCTAGAGAGGCAGTTGAAAGATCATTAAAGAAAATGGGGTTAAGGCCTAAGACAAGTCATCATGGCGGTAACTCTACCTAGCAGACTGGATATCCCAAGAACTAGGTTCAAAGAGATCAAATAAAGTTATGAATGACGGTTCAACATTGTCAAATAACTCAACCCATTCTCGCGATGAAGACAATGTTCAGAAATCGAGGTAAAGCATTGAGTTTTGTTTTTTGATGAGTCAGTAAAGCTTACATTTTTTAATGATTTGCTAACTCTGGCAGGATATGACCAGATAGTGTGTATATAGGATTACATGTTTAGAAATCACCTATGTGAGTGTGAAGTATAAGCCACTTCAAGGGGAATGAAGGTAAAGGCCCATTCTCTAAGCATTCATGAAACCAGGTGGTGTTCATGGCTGAAACGAACACAACCTTGAGAACTATAGATAGTTAAGGGTTAATTGTGTGACTTATGTTATCTAGGTATACAACAAAGCTTGACGGTTCAAAGATATCAAATCTACTGATTGACCGAGTATATCTAATATAAGTTCACTACGGAAAGTTCAAAGGGAAACCTACTTATCCAGATGCAATTAATTCTTGCATGTAAAACACATATGCGTCAGTGCATTCCTTTATTTTGTAGCCATTTCCCATTCATGTAGGGGATTATTGGGCTTTTAAGCTTGGTATAGCTTAAAGAGGGTGAATGAAAAATGGAGGAAAAATAAAATATTTGAGTTTCCCTCATTGGCAAAGGGACATTGTCCCATATTGGAGGAAGAAAAGACTCTTAATAAGTATATATACAATTGCTCTTCTTCTAGCTCTTAAAGATTTAAGAAGAAGGCAAGCCTCGCACCGTTGTCGTCGTCGCTCGCTCGGATTCGGATTTGGTCAAAGATCTATTGATTGATTAATCTTTTTGGACAAAATTCATTTCAATTATTTAATTAATTAATTTAATTATTAACAAAAATTAAATCCGGATTAACCCAGGACCCGCGATGCGACCCGGTCCGGTCCGTTTTCTTTCCCGAATTATTTTAAATCTGTTTTCTATTTTCCCGCAATATTTCTGTTGAAATATTCCCACCTGTTCCATCAGCTATGGTTGTTTCTGAAAGGTTGCAAACCTTTTCAGAAACAATGCCAAATAGTCTGTAAATATGACTTGAATCCCAGAATTTTTACTTACTAAATTTTCTGATTACCTTCTTCTTCTTCTTCTGCACAACATTTTTCTAGTGTGTTTTACGACCATTGAGTGGTTCGAAGTTCACCCGCGTTTTTGGTACCAATACACTGGTGAGTTGAATCGTTCTATCCTGGGAGGATAATATTCCAGCACCTCGGGTGCTTGAGGAAAATAATTTCCTTAAGGACACACTGTGCATTCAGTGGGCTCGACTTATTCCGATATAGTTTTTCATAATTTATTTCGTCAAACTGGTTCTACTAACTTTCTGTTTCTATTTCTATTTCATAAAGTTTAATGTTTTTTATTATTTATTACAGAAATACAGATTGACTAACATTCTTAACCCAAAGACATAGTTTGTTGTCCTCTCCTCTTTTTGAAATTTTTATTTTTATTTGCTCACCATATTATCAACAAGTTTATGATTTGACGTGTAATGAGAAGAAGAGTAACATTGATCTGCAACTGGACTTTGAATTATGTATCTTAAATACATATACAATTAAGTTTCTATGCATCTTATTGATTATGTTGGTTATTTAGACTAGGTAAATTGTCACTATTTTAAACGTTTTAAAGCCTGCATTATGATGAGCTGAAGTTTTAGATTTCGATAACTTCAAGTAGTAGCTGAAGCACATTGGATAACCAATGAGCATAGATGAGTTTGCTGCTTTCACAATAGCAACTCACAGTGTGTGACTGATTTTTTAGTGAAAAATCATAATTTTAAGAAATGTCCAAAGCTTTCTAATTTATCAATCAATGCAACATGCAGAATTTGGGAGAAGTGTTATCATTTTATATGATTTTGAATACCCCATGTATTGTAAGCTTGAGGATACACCATGTTGTGTTAAACAAGAAAAATAATGTTATGTGGTTGATTACCAATACTTTATTGTTGGTTGCTTTGCTAAGAACATGGTCTCTATTTTCTTGGGCTTTGAATTTTTTAGCTGCTAACTTCTCTTTCTTTCTAATAAGTTTTTGTGTGGTTACTATAGATGGCATTTGTGATTAGTGAAGCTTATTCTTATCCGACCAAAGTCCTACTAATGATGTTTAATGACATTAACCATTATTACTAACTTTAGGTTCTTCTAAAAGTTCTAAACTATTGGATTTGATAAGCTTCATCACAATCAACTTCGAAACCTGTAAGTACTTCTATTTTTACTTAATTCAGCACCTATATATAATTTTACTGACTTGAATATGGTCCGACATAAATGCTTTTATTTGGAAGCTAAAATCTAGGAAGTGCTTTAGGCTTTACGATACTTAGTCACCTAAGCTATAAGCTCAATTTTTTTGTGATAATGTACAATTTAGATTTTTTTTATGGTTATGTACAATTTAGATTTTTTTTCTGCATTATTCTTTGACCTTGACCTATTTTGGCTGTTAATAGTTAACTTCCTTCTCCAACAAAAAAATAAAAGTTAATTTCCTTCTCCATTCGGTACCTTTATGTAGGAAATACCTTCCATTTTTCTTAACTAAACTTTGTGCATTTGGTCCCTTTATGTAGGAAATACTATATGTTATGTTTACACTACTTTTGGAACTACATTACCCTCGTATATAGAGTAACAATTAAAAATTCACGTCACACATGAATAATTAAATGATATAATGGTCAAGAATTCGTTAAATTTGTCAAAGTTTCACGAACAGAGGAATTAAAAGTACATTTTTCAATTATTTGAAGGTTAAATATTCTTTAGTCAATTATCATAAAGACAAAAATTAAAATTTATGGATTTTTTGTTGTTCTGCGCTAGACATCTGATTTACCATAATTTATCAGAGAATTTATAACTTATGACTTAGAGTTTTTCCAATCTGTCAAGCATGCCGTCTACTTGGCCTTTCTGAAATCTGTTTACTAACCAAAACAAAAAATTATGACATATATAGTGTTAAAGAATACAATATTCAACTAAAAGCTGAAAAAGAAAAAGAAAAATACTCGACTAGATTTTAACTTGAAAAAATAAAGCAAAAGTAACATTTGTTTAGCAAGAAATATCTATGTTGCTCAGAATCTCCTAAAATGTCTCCGTGTATTTGACAAATCCTTCAAATATAGTATATTTTGAAAGATTCGATATGGGTGCGACTTTGAACAGTTCGTGCAACATAGGAAATCATTGTAAGCACGGGCTAACGAACAAAAACTAACTTCATAACAATGAGTATTTCTTGATAAAAATATTACTCATTTAAGCGAAACAAATTCCAGTTTAACAATCCAAATCATAATATAACTATTTAGACGACTAAAGTTTAAAGAGGTCAGTCTAAGGGTGGCAAGTGGGTCGGTCCGGGATCGGGACCGGCCCGGCACCGCGGGCCAAACGGGCCAGGGCCGGTATTTGTGGGTCTGGTCCGGGCTTCTGGGCCGGTTCTAAAATTGGTACCGCTGGGACCGGGACCGGACTAGTCCCTGGCGGGCCAAACGGTCCCAACTGTCAAATTTCAAAAAAACAAATCTATAATTTAAAATCTAGTCGTTGGGGGCTGTCACAAAATAGCCATTTAACTCTCCAAC
>AWOL01S0069623.1:7800-18979 GCA_000715115.1 Nicotiana otophora | reverse complement strand
TCCAAAGTTCCTTCATCTTCAAAGAGTACACAGAAACAGAACTGGTTCATTGTGACAAAGTCGCAATTTCACTATGCAATTGAAAAGGTCATGATCCTCCAATTTGTCACTTAAATTAGGAAATGGAACCAAAACATCATATTCATGCCTCCTTCGAAAATTACATAGAAACAAAACAGATTCCTTGTGACAAAGTTGCAATTTTATGATGTAATTGAAAAATCCTTACACGATTACCTTGATAAACCTCTCACGCAAATCCTCCCATACGAGGTGCACATCAGATGCATACACAACTTCACCTAGAAGTTCTAGTGCTACATTATTCATAATCCATGAGAGAATAATGGTATTGCAGATTTCCCATTACTCCAGTAGTTCTCCTTTATCTACATCCCTTTTGCATGTTCAAGTAACAAAACCTAAATTCTTCTTCCCCAAAAGTGCAATTCGCATTGACCTACTCCATAGCCCATAGTTCTCTGAGCATGTGAGCTTAACAGGACTAGGAGTGTCTGAAGGACTAACATATAAAGGATGATTGTGATCGATCATTGCAATTTTCGACATTGATCAGTATCCCACATTGACGATTTTGAAAAATTGCAATTGAGCTTCAATCAATCGAGAAATTAGAAATCAGAAATCAGAGATTAACACGGCGTGACCCAGGCACGCTGCTCTGATACCATGCTAAAATGTGAGAAATGTTTGAGGTCACTGATGGAGGAAGATTCTAGAAAGATGATCTGTTATTGAGAAGAAGAAAATTTGCTCTCCACTACAATGAAACAATCGTTATATACAATGAGAGCAAGAAGTAAAGAATCTTATGACTAAACTGCCCTTAACTTACTATTAACAACTTAACTAACTTGTAACTAACTAACTAACTAAGTCACATGCATCTCACACGACATATCCTAATATTACCCATGTATAATTAATGCCAATACATATTAGTGATAAATTATCTAGTCATAATAGTATATAAAATTATAATACTAAAAATCATAACCAACAATGAAAAATAGGAAGAAGAAAGGAAAAACTTGTGGTTGAATCTTCCTCCTTGCTCCTAGAGTGTTCTCGCTTTCTTAGGTATTGTCTAACCCTAAAGTAGTGTATCTCCCTTAAAAAGGACATTTTATAATGTATTTATATCGATTAGGGTTTGTATGGAGCGGCCTTGAGCTCTCCTATTCCAGCTAGGAAAAGTTGAGTCACGTGCCTACGGTTCTTGCAACGTGCGACCCCTAGGCACGCTCCAAGTTTTTTCTTTTTTCTTTATTTCACGTGCTAGGGGGTGGTGCCAAAGTGTCATACTTCACTAGTTTTGGTTCATTTTCTAGGCCATTTCGCGCCTACCTTTCATGCAATTCACCAATTGTGGCACGCTCCTTGCTCTTTCCTCTCAACTTTTTTTTGTATTAAAATCATCCGATTTTTACCAACTTCCATCCAAACTCATACCTACACACAATAAATATGTAATGAGCATATTTTATGTTCATAAGAATGTAATACCCCATGATTCACATAAGAAACAATATGCAAATATACTTGAAAACATACACTTTTCATCATTTATCACTACCCCACACTTAAACTCTTGCTCGTCCTTGAGCAACTTAAAATTAGGCACATCGGCAAGAAACCCAATTCTAAAATATACTCAAGCATCACAACAATGAAAATGGTTTATATCGACGCTTAGAACCCAACATAAGGACTATTGGCATCTTTCCTCATTTCTAGACCAATGCCAAGACTATTTAAAATATTTGTGTGACTCTTTTAACATCTTAGCCTCAAAAATTGACTCCAATATGTTCCATGCTATGACTTTCTTCTTGTTCCAACTTAAACATAACAAGGACTTTACCAATTCTTTACAAACCATAGAGAGAAAATAGTCCATACACTCAAATATAAGTTCAAGTATAGTCTAAGGACTCAAATATTGAAAGAATTCGCGCGCTCTCACAATGAAACTCGTATGCCACCCAAGTTCGTACCATATGCTTTCCAGTAATGTAAGACTCTACTAATTTAAGCTTGCAAAGTCTAGGATCAAGTAGGACTTTATAGGTTGTAATATAGACTAAGGTACGAGTATGATATATATATATAGAAATAGTGACTAACCCTACTCAGCACTATAATACACCACACTTCATTTTCAAGTACATTCTTGTCGTGACCAATTCAATATTTTGCCGTTAAACCATACACAATTAAGCCCCTTTTCATTAAGAACATCAAAATATAGATACTCACTAGCCCAAATAAATATATGGGAGGCATCATTTGTTTTCTTTTTTGTTTTTGTTTCTCTTTTTTTTTCACGCTCTCCTTAATTTGGTATTTCCATCTAGTAAGGCTTTTACGCACAAATGCACCTCCGGCCTTCCTATGGTTCCACTCAAAAGTTATTCAATCTCTTTCTTTACACTTTCAGCTACTTAAGTACTTTCGGAGGTAAAAGGTGAACAAGATACGATTTAGAACAAAATAGGGGTTGGCTTGTAATGTGGGTTCCAAAGAAAAAGGTCTACAGGCTCAAAAGGGCGCACTACGGATAATGTTATCATTGGCAGGCAAATAGCCTCAAGGGTCAATCAAAGAAACGCATATATCATTTCCTAGACTCACAAGACGTAATTATTTTTCTTCGACTCACACACGATGCAAGTTCTATACTAATAAGGGATGTCATGGGGTATAACTAAAATTTCACCTCACACAATGCACATGACTCACTCAAGACGGTTCAGACCCGACTCTCAAGTTAAAGCAACTAGCAAAGTCATCATAATCCAAATACTAGGAAGTAACAACGGGAGTCAATAGACGATCCCAAGCATCTAAATAAAGTCACATATATTTTCAAGGCATATAGTCAAAAGAGTCATGAAGAAAGTACTCAACACAAATGCTTCGGTTCTAAGCCCCGATATAAACCAAGTCAACAACATAGACACACTCAAGTTCTTCCCATTCCATTATCAGTTCAAAAAGAAAAGAAAGAAAATATATATATTTTTTATTTTTCTTTAGACTTTAAACCCTCAAGAAAACTGTCTAAAAAGTCCATCGTCGGAAAAAATTCAAAACGTTTGGAAAACTCTGCATAAAAAAACTATACTACCCAGTTTAAAGAGTCATCCCTTGGAAAAGAACCGTGGCCATAAGAAAAACCAAGGGGGATTATTTCTACATAATTATTTTTTATTTTTTATTTGTTTTCAACACACATAAAATAATATAACTAAAATAGCATAGGAAATCATCCAAACAGTCTCTTCACCCCACATATACACTTGTGCGTTATCCCCAATGCACACCCATAAATACAAGGAGGTAAAAGAAACTCCCAGGTAGGACAAATGCCGAAGCATTAACATCTCATGGGCTACTCAGATTTCTCCTATACTTGGTTCTTTGTGCAGGCACCCCATACTTAGTTCTAACCATCGCACTTAATTTTACTTCCTTCTAACGGCTTTGCTTCCCATGCTCCTAGAAAATAAAAAACGACACTATAAGAATAATATAATAGTTAGATAAATTTTTTTTTAAAAAAAGTAGTAAAGTCGGGTTGCCTCCCAACAAGCGCCTGATTTAACATCGCGGCACGACGTGAATCGTTTTATGTCTCCACCTCGAGCTTATGAATTGGAACCCCAATTTTTCTTCAAGTTTTATATTATGCTCCAGGGGTGATGGAACAAATCCTTGCGAGCCAAAAACTAAATATTCCCTTATACACTTTTTGGCTTTCAAATGAGGAGTGTCGTTTTGCTCAAACGATCTTGAAAATTTCAGAATCCTTTACCTCTTACCTGGACTCCTTTTTATGCTTGTAAAGATCCATGCCCATTTCACCATTAAAAAATAATATAGAGAAGTTTTTGGAATGAGGTCCAACGCACTCAAATACATGAACTTCAAGATTTTCAACATCCTCAACATCAATGACACTAGAGTCAACAAAATTTGTATATTCAATGTCCTTGGCTGACTCTAGTATCATGTCTTCAACATCGACATCCTCAAATTCTAGTTGGCTAGGTTGTTGGTGTTCTGCTCTTACCTCCTCCATTAGAGTGTCAACTACTGACTTTAATTCATAATGTTTTTGACTACTATCCACCATATTGACGTGTTGAACATTCAAAGCTTCCACCACTTGACTCACTGGAGCTTTCAAGTTACGAATAGTTGCCTCTTGCCTTTGTAACCATAATTGTATCTCATTATTTTGTTCCACAAGGCATATTAACATGTCCTTGATCTCTTTTAGGCTAGCATCTCCATGTTCTTTGTTCTTATTAACTTCAAAAGTAAAAGTAGAACCATCATAATAAGGGGTGGGCGGAGCATAAGAAATATAAGTACAACCATAAAAGAGGCCATCTTGACTACCACACATATCATACATATTTCACACATAAGATTGAGTTGATGCACATAACTCACTCTCGGAACTATTTTGATAATTTTGCCATGTGTGGTATCCTCCACAATATGCGNAGTCTCTTCACCCCACATATACACTTGTGCGTTATCCCCAATGCACACCCATAAATACAAGGAGGTAAAAGAAACTCCCAGGTAGGACAAATGCCGAAGCATTAACATCTCATGGGCTACTCAGATTTCTCCTATACTTGGTTCTTTGTGCAGGCACCCCATACTTAGTTCTAACCATCGCACTTAATTTTACTTCCTTCTAACGGCTTTGCTTCCCATGCTCCTAGAAAATAAAAAACGACACTATAAGAATAATATAATAGTTAGATAAATTTTTTTTTAAAAAAAGTAGTAAAGTCGGGTTGCCTCCCAACAAGCGCCTGATTTAACATCGCGGCACGACGTGAATCGTTTTATGTCTCCACCTCGAGCTTATGAATTGGAACCCCAATTTTTCTTCAAGTTTTATATTATGCTCCAGGGGTGATGGAACAAATCCTTGCGAGCCAAAAACTAAATATTCCCTTATACACTTTTTGGCTTTCAAATGAGGAGTGTCGTTTTGCTCAAACGATCTTGAAAATTTCAGAATCCTTTACCTCTTACCTGGACTCCTTTTTATGCTTGTAAAGATCCATGCCCATTTCACCATTAAAAAATAATATAGAGAAGTTTTTGGAATGAGGTCCAATGCACTCAAATACATGAACTTCAAGATTTTCAACATCCTCAATATCAATGACACTAGAGTCAACAAAATTTGTATATTCAATGTCCTTGGCTGACTCTAGTATCATGTCTTCAACATCGACATCCTCAAATTCTAGTTGGCTAGGTTGTTGGTGTTCTGCTCTTACCTCCTCCATTAGAGTGTCAACTACTGACTTTAATTCATAATGTTTTTGACTACTATCCACCATATTGACGTGTTGAACATTCAAAGCTTCCACCACTTGACTCACTGGAGCTTTCAAGTTACGAATAGTTGCCTCTTGCCTTTGTAACCATAATTGTATCTCATTATTTTGTTCCACAAGGCATATTAACATGTCCTTGATCTCTTTTAGGCTAGCATCTCCATGTTCTTTGTTCTTATTAACTTCAAAAGTAAAAGTAGAACCATCATAATAAGGGGTGGGCGGAGCATAAGAAATATAAGTACAACCATAAAAGAGGCCATCTTGACTACCACACATATCATACATATTTCACACATAAGATTGAGTTGATGCACATAACTCACTCTCGGAACTATTTTGATAATTTTGCCATGTGTGGTATCCTCCACAATATGCATAAGGATCAAAAGTAGAATTACAACCACCTAAACTCCATAATTCCAAGATGTCATATTTCTCAAATTAACAAGTAGAATAAAATAAAATTTAAAAAAATAAAATAAAAGTTTAAACTTGAAATCTAGAAATATATACAGCTACAACTACACGGTTAGTTTCCCGGCAACGGTGCCAAAATTTGATCATGCCCAACTCTAGTCCTAAAAAGAATAAGCGGTTGCTGCAAATATAATCTGTTCTAAGAGTCCAGAGTCGAATCCCACTGAGAATTAAGGTTTAGCTACAACTGTTCACTCTCACTAAGAAGACAAGCTCGAAAAATTCCTAAGTTATAAATATTAAGATTCTTATGTCTAACTAATTAACTAACAAAAGTAGTAAATTAACAACTATGGCTACTAAGGGTTGGATACAAGATTAAGGAGGCCTAGAGTAATGATTTTCCCAAATGTCGGAATCTTTCCCGCTACATCTTCTATACTTTCGCCTGAGTATTTTCTATTGATCATGAGCACTCGACTTATCGTAATTCTCTCTCGAGCAACTACAATAATGTACTATTCATATTCTATCGAATTACGCTAGCTCACATTTTTTCATCGCTCACTATGATCATGTCAAAGCTTTCTTATCTCTAATCCCGCTTTTAAACATGCCGTATTGATCTCTCATATACCTTGGGAGTGACATTGTTCGACAACAACACCTAAATGTCACGATCCAAATCTCAACATGTCATGATGGCACCTATCACAATACTAGGCAAGCCGACAATCACAAATAACTATGCATTATGAATTAAAAGCATGATGAAATAAGTTTAACGATGAAGATCTCATAAATAACCGAGAAGAATAACTATGACTCAAAAATAAAATTCTCGAAATCCGGGTGTCACCGAGTACATGAGCTACTAAATTTCAACACATTTAAAACTTCTAATACAACTTTCTGAAAAGATAGAACATTGCTAAATAAACTGAAAAGAAGGAGAATCAGGGTATGTGGACCCCATAGAAGCTACCTCAAAAGTCTCCAAGCAGGAAATGCTCCCAGTCTAGCAACCATCGAGTCTATATGTACCTGGATCTGCACACGAAGTATAGAGTATAGTATAAGTAAAACCATCCCAATGTATTGAGTAAGTAACAATACTAACCTTGGGCTTAAAGCATTCACGAGCTCAGAAATTTATCCAAATCCAGATAATAACAGTACAGATACATTAGGAAAATGACAGTAATAACTCAGAGAAATCTCATAATCAGTTTGTACACAATGCAGAAATATAGACATGCTTTCAAGTTTAACAGTTTATGTTCAACACTGATAAAATATGCCAAGTATGACTGATATGAGGAATGTTACATCTCTATATCCACATGTCAAGTGTGCATGTCACATGTAATGCATCACAATGATAAACTCATGTACTCACACTCTCAGAGTACTTAATCTGACTGTCACAATCCTCATTCATCACACTCAATCACTCAGCATTGTACGGTACTTGTGCTCACTACTGGTAATGTCAGACTCCGGAGGGGCGGATCCTACCCAAATGCTAATAAAACTTGATACGGTGTGCATCCCAATCCCATCATGAATCAATAATACCTGTTGCGGCGTGCAGCCCAATCCCATCATGAATCAATAAAACTTATTGTGGCGTGCAACCCGATCCCATCAATATCACTCACAATCTGTCCCTCAGACCCCAACTCAGTCATCAATCTCTCCAGTCTCTCGAACTCGCAAATCTCATTCTAATTAGCCAGAACAATGATAATAGGATGTAACAATAAATAACAACAAAGACTAAGATTTGTATCTTAAGCAAATAATTCAACATCATAAATGACCTCAACGATCTAATCTCGTCCAAGTTAACACCTCAAATCGAGGTTATGAAAATGGTCGATGCAATAATAATACCCAACAAGAGTCGGGTCGAATTCCGCAGGGAGCTATATGTATGGGAGTTAGTAGTATATATCATAGCGCGTGAGTTTGTATATCTAAATTTGCTCTTCCACAAAATTGGGTTATTTTAAAGTCTAAATTAAACTGCGATTGCAATTTAAGAAATAAAACTAAGAAATTATTTTTTTATTTTTCAAATGTTATAAAAAAGGCCTAGGGCTATGACCTTCACCTAGGTATTTGCCTAATGAGCTATAAACTTTAAAGCTTGTTTTATTGGCCGGGGTGTATTATAGCTATCAACACTCAATTACCCACTCAATACCTCTCGGTCAGAGAGTGAGTTTGCCCAATTTGGCTTTCTCAAACGGGTATTGAACAAAACGGTTGATAAAAAGCTCAAATCGGGTTGTTATTATCTCTAGGTTTAACCCTTTAATTGGGATTGTCAATCTCTCGATTGACCTAATTTCTTGTTAGCCAGGTTTTCCTAGATTAAGTCACTCTTACTCAAGTAGAGACCAAGTCAAATAGGCGTAAACTAATGTTTGCAACCATTAATTCTATAAATAAAAGCAAGAACAGGGCTAAATAATAACTACCCAACCATAAACAAGCATTAAATTAACTACCCATTAAGTTTATACACTCGGGTTAGGTCACAACCATAGTGAACATCTAGCAACTCATGCTTGAAATGGAAGAAAAAAAAGAAGAAATTATAATAAAACTCATATTGCTAATTATAATGATAAAATCTATGTTCAAATAGCTTAAAATATGAAAAAGTACTAAAAAGATTAAAAGGAAACGGCTACTGTAGCAACTGTTGTCAAAAGTTGACCTAAAAATGTGAAACTTGTCTATTTATACAAGACTGGAAATTTCGGACAAAAATACCCTTTCGAAGGTTCTGCGGCCGCGCAATTCCATGTGCGGTCTGCACTTTTCTTCAGCTTGACAGGATTTGCAGTCTGCAGCCGCATAATTCTGAACCGCGGCCACAATGCACTCTTTCTGCGGTCTGCAGAATTGTAACTGTGGCCGCACCTTGCTCTTCTGCGGTCCGCACAATTATATATGCGGCCGCATTGTTCTTCTTCTGTGGCCGCACAATTGTTGGGTGGTCCGCACTTATGGGAGACTTGGAATGCATCTTCTTTGAACTCTGCTTCTGGCTCAGTTTTTGCAGCTGCACAATTCATGTGCGGACCGCACTTTGCACCAGTCTCTGATGTACATTCCTTCATAACCTGCGGCCGCAGATGATATTCCGCGGCTCGCACAATTGAGCTTCTGTGCCTTTTTTGTCCTTGAGTTTAGATTACTCCTTCTTGAGTTGGATTTTTTCTCGGGAGTTCATCTTCCAATATTCCTGCATTTAAGCACATTTCATCAGTTTTTGGGAAGACAATTAAATGTTTTTGGACTAAAACGAAAGCTAAAAGGCGCTAATGAGTAGTCAAAATTGCCACTTATCAACTCCCCAAAAACTTAAGCTTTTGCTTGTCCTCAAGCAAATAAAGTGGTTCCTACCTCCACAAGTTAAGAGCCNGGGAAGACAATTAAATATTTTTGGACTAAAACGAAAGCTAAAAGGCGCTAATGAGTAGTCAAAATTGCCACTTATCAACTCCCCAAAAACTTAAGCTTTTGCTTGTCCTCAAGCAAATAAAGTGGTTCCTACCTCCACAAGTTAAGAGCCATTCCAGCAAATCAAAGTGAGTCATTCATACATCAGTTGGGACCAACAATTACCCACACCACTTATGAATTATCAACAAGGAAACAAGTTAAACTTTTAAGCACAAATAGTTCTAATGTGACACTTAAGCATCAAGAGTTGACTTTATTCATCAAGGAAGCTCGCTCTTTTATGTAGGTCATTGTGGATCCCAAACTTCTCCTCCTCTACTCTCTGTTTGCCTATCTCACTTAAGAATTTATCACTCAATCCAAAGATTTGTGAAAAGTTCACTCACCTCTCTCAAAAGAATGTCGCAACTACGGCTTTAAGTACCATAGGCTTGCCCCTCATGTAAATCACCACTAATGTAAGCCCACTCGGCTTGAAATCACCTAGGGCTTTTTTGGAATTCAATGAAAGCTTTTGGACTAAGGTTGAATATACTATGATAGAACAGGTTCATCTTTCTTTAAGCACTCCATTTTCTGTTCTCGGCTCATGCTTTGCCAACTCTTTGAGGCATTTTCTTTTCCTTAGGGGAACTAGAGAGCTTAACATCACTCTTTCTTGATCATGATATTCAATTTCATCCTCTTTGATTTCTCCATGCTTTGCATCATTACTTTTCTTTGAATCCCTTCAACTTTTCCACTTATTCACTTTCTTTTTGGATTTTCCTTTTTGTTCTTTCTTTTTCTTGCCTTTCCTTCTCATCATTTATTTTCTCTTTTTGTGCCTTCATACCTCTTTCAAGTTCCTCGTCTCTCCTCCAAACTTACTTTTGTAGCCAATTGTTTCACAAAAGTGTTAAGGAAAGCTCGGGTGGCAAGAGAGGGTCACGATAAAACGGGTAAAGGCTTGTAACATGGTTATCAAGTGAGAAAGGTTTTAGGCTCAAATGGGTTGACTAAGGATAACAACATTGGTGGGCAATGGAAAACTTCAAGCGGGTCAAAGAGAGCCTACAATCACTTCTCAAGCCAAGCAAAACTTAAAATTTTGCCTAGAAACACATTCGGGGCAAGTTCTAGGCCATTAGCACGGGTACTTAGACTTTCAATAATAACATCTCACCTCTCACGCAACTAGATTGTTTAAGAGGATAGACTCGAGGGCCCACAACGACCATATTCAAGATTGAAAATCACTATGGTTTTATTGAACCACTCGATGATTGTCTAAATCAACACAAGAATTACAAGGTCACTAACTAGAGCTATTTCTTTCCCAAAAACCTTATTTTAACTATAAGCACGTAGTTAAGTGTGTTGGTACTAAGTGACGCATGTTTGACTCTTCGAATATGACTCAATTAGGTCTTTTTATTCATTACTTCTACTATTATTACCTAAACACCAAAAATGGACTCAATCCCTTAAGAAGGTTGTCACACCATCCATCGTTGGGAAGAGTCACCCAGTTCACATAAAAACTACCTTTGGAAAGAACCGTGGCATTAAGAAACCAAAGGCTTATTATCCACTAAAACATAGACAGAAGCTATTAAATCAACAAGAAGCTACTAATTCAAAAAGAAAATGACATAAAGATAAAGAATCCACCAAGCAAATGAAAAGTTGTTGAAGGCATAATGAATATATACATAATGAGAGATAAGATAGAATATATACATAATGAGAGATAAGATAGAATATATACATAATGAGAAAGAAGAAGTAATGAATATATAAATAATGAGAGATAAGACAGAATATATACATAATGATAAAGAAGAAGAAAATAGCAATAAGTTAATTACAGACCAAATGTCTCATAGTTATCAAAATACATAATC
>AWOL01S0069622.1:0-12187 GCA_000715115.1 Nicotiana otophora | reverse complement strand
GAGTGGAACAACTAATATTTGGCATGAAAATTGGACTGGATTGGGTGCACTTTATCACATATTGCCTGAAGACTTTCCAATCTTTGAAGATCTTCAGAAGGGGAAGCATGGGATGATCAACTACTAGATCAAACTTTCAATGAGAAAATTGCAGAACATATAAGGCTAAATGTGCATTATGAAGGCAGTGAGGGATATTGGGATAGGCCATACTGGATGCCAACTCCTTCAGGCAAGTTCAGTTTTAGCAATGCTTGGCAAATGTTAAGGCATATGGCTGATCCTAATAAGGAATTCAAGTTAATGTAGATTAAAGGTTTTCCATTCAAGATATTCTTCTTCTTGTGGAGATTGTGGAGGCAGAAAATAGCCACCGATGACATGTGGAGGAGGCAAGGGAAAATAGTGATGTCTAGGTGTTGGTGTTGTCAGCAGCCCCAAGAGGAATCCATTGAGCATATATTTGTCACAAGTCCTACTGCCTCTAAGGTATGGAACTTGTTCATGGGGGCTGCTGGAATTTCTGTGAAATTGATTCAATTGAAGCAGATTATAAGGCATTGGTGGTATGCTTAGTGTTGTCCAAAATTAAAGCCACTATTTCAAGCAGTACCAGCTATTATCACTTGGGAGCTTTCAAAGAGAAGAAATGCAGGTAAACATGGTGGTTCAGTGTCCACTAATAGGGTGATTCATGAGATAAATAGGACATTGCATCAACTAGCAAGGGTGAGGTATGCTTGGATCCATAATATTCCATTGTTATGTCCAGACATGATTCAATATTTTGAAGGATAANACCTATATTTATCACTACAAGAGTAACATGGCAGCTTCCTTTTCATAGTTGGTACAAATGTAATACTGATGGAGCTTCAAAGGGCAATCCTGGACCTAGCTCCCTAGGCTTTTGTGTGAGGGATGATGAAGGTGATGTGGTGTATGCTAGGGCAGTAGACCTGGGAGTGACAACTAATGTGGCAGCTGAAGCTAAGGCTATTCTTCAAAGGTTGGAATACTATGTGGAGCATGATCTTCACCCTCTCATATTGGAGACTGATTTATTGGTGATGAAGAAGGTGATAGAAGGGGAATGAGATCCTCCTTGGGTAATTGCACAGGATGTGAAGAAAATTATAGAGATGAAGGACAACTTCAATGTGATCTTTCAACATGTGTTCAGAGAAGGCAACTCAGTGGCGAATTTTATAGCTAACATTGTGTTCTCTTTTGCAGGTACATCTGAGTTTCATTCATTCTCTAAACTGCCTAGTGCAAGGATGAGGTTGATCAATCTAGAAAAATCTCAATCACCTAACCTTAGGGTTAGGATAGCAAAGAGAAGAACCCCAGACTGATGGCTTCACAGGATTGGACTCTGCACAAACCTGCATGTTTCTTTATCTCATTCAGTATGCTATTAAGGTACTTTCTAATGGTATTAGCATGGTCCCATGCTGATTCCTGGGGTGCTTTGATAGTGTACAGAAAAAATGCGATAAGCAAGTGTGGGATGGTACAATTTATCCTACTTCTGATATGTCCAAATGCTAAGGAAAATGTTGAACGCATCATATGGTATTTTTGGAGATTGTTGAATTATTTCTCAGTGGTATTAGCATGCTTTCATGCTCAATCTGAGGATAGTTAGCAATGTTTAGAATGATGTCTACATTAAAGATTCTAGTAGGGAAGGATCTGAGCTTACAAGATCACAAAAAGGCACAATTTCAAAGAAAGCCAGCTCATTCCTGGCTTTTGCCTTGCAAAGCCGGCCTAAAGCCAGCTCATGCCTGGCTTTTGCCTTGCAAAGCCTGGCTAAAGCCGGCTCATGCCTGGCTTTTACCTTGCAAAGCTGCCTAAAGCCAGCTCAAGCCTATGTAATAGCTAGTTCATTAGATTTTAGCTTTTCTATCTTTTTAATAGCTAGTAGCTTCATGCAACTTCTATTTTGGTTTGGACATCTTGTAAGCTTTGGACCCATTTTGGGATTTTATTTATATATTAGCCACTAGGCAAGTGATGACGAGTGGTATAGTTACTTAAAAAAAACTTGAAAGGAATGAATTACTGCAACCTTCTCTTTCTCATGTGCAGAATAACGTTGCTCTGCAGCATTCAACTTTCTGCTTTCAAATGCAACCGGATGATCCTCCTGGACCAGCATATCGCCAACAACATAATATGAAGCATCAATGTGTACTTCAAATGGAAAATCAAAATTTGGAAGCTTCAAGATTGGTTCGGATGCAATGGCCTTCTTCAAATCCTTGAAAGCCTTGTCACTCAAATCCGACCAAACCCATTTGACATTCGTTTTCAGAAAATCCATCAAAGGAGTAGCCCTTTTTGAGTAATATGCAATGAACTTCTGATAATAATTTGCCAAGCCCAAAAATGATCTTAGTTCTCTTATCTCGCTTGGTGTTTGCCAATCAACTATTACTTGCACCTTCTTTAGGTCCATCAACACTTGGTTTTCTCTAACCAAATGGCCTAGGAACTTTATTTCGCGACTTGCAAATTCACATTTATCCATCTTTACATAGAATTGATAAGCTCTAAGTCTTTCCAGCACTTTCCTTAAGTGAGACAAATGATCTTCAAGGGTCCGGTTATAGATGAATATGTCGTTTAAGTAAACAACTATAAAGTCATCATGATGCTTATAAAGAACATTGTTCATTAAATTACAGAAAGTTGTCGGGGCATTGGTTAGCCCAAATGGCAATACAAGAAATTCAAAGCTACCATATCTAGTTACACAAGTGGCCTTAGGGGAATCTCCCTCGGCTATCCTAACCTGCCAATAGCCTGACCTTAGGTCTAACTTAGTAAAATAACTAGCATTCGAGAGTCTGTTCAGCAGATCTTAAACCAAAGGGACCGGATACTTGTTTTTGACAGTCACCTTGTTTAGTGCCCTATAGTCAACACACATCCGTAGCATATCATCCTGCTTTTTCGAGAACAAAATAGGAGCACCGTATGGATTCTCGATGGTTGAATCAATCCAGCATCAAGTAACTCAGACAATTGCTTCCTTAATTCAATAAGTTCCATAGGGGACATGTGATAAGAAGGCCGCGCATGCGACAGTGATCCAGAAGTAAGTTCAATCCTGTGATCAATCTCCCTCCTCGGTGGTAACACCCTTTGCAATTCTGGAGGCATCACATCTTTGAATTCCTTTAGAAAATCTGCAACACAATCTAGGACCTCAATCTGCACGTCTGTCTTGACTTCAACGAGTGCAGCGAGGTATGTTTCCTCATCCCTCTTCAAGCCCTTCTTAAATGCAGTAGAAGAAATCAAAGCATCAATCCCAACATTCTTTGTTTCATCCCAGTAGGGCCGAATACCATTCACAAAGTTGGGGTTTGTCTCCCCCATGAACATAATTCCATCCAAATGAGGAATTGGAGCGACTTTGTTCTTCTTCAGAAAATCAATTCCTAACAACACATTGAAACCGTCCAATGGACCACTGTCTTGTTGAATTTTCCAAACTAATGGCCCAATATCATAGGGACATCTAGCGCCTCCCCATAACCAGGTTGCGCATTTGAGTTCACAACCTTCATCTTCGTCGAAAATGTTGTCACTTGCCGTCCATACTCTTGAACAATTCTGGAGCCAACAAAGGTGTGCGTGGCTCCGGTATCAACCATTGTCACGACACTCTTATGTCTGATTTTCAGATCCATATACATTAGTATGAAATAAGCATCAGCCGAATCTTCCTTAGCAACGTTTTCTTCATCATCCGCCATAGTTACCCAAGCCAAAGTGTTCAATAGCAGCAACGGATTCACATAAGCAACAACTTCATGTGCCTTTCCTTGTTTCTCCTTTTCAGCAAGAAGAGCATTTATCTTTACTTGATTTGGACAGTTTCGTGCATGATCTCCAGTTTTTGACATGTCCAGCAAACCTTTTCACCATCTATTGGCCTGTTTGTTTTTTACGAAGAAGCACCATCTTCCTTTGCCTTTGTCATTTCCATCTTGCTTCCAATTGTCCATCTTCCAGTCCTTACTAATCTCCTTTTTCTTTGACTTAGAAGAAGAGGCAGGATCAGAAGTTAGGCCCGTTGAGCTAAAATCCACCAACGCGTCCACTGCCGCAATTGCACTAGGCAGTTCTTTAACTTTCTGACTAGCCTTGCATTTCGGAAATGAAATTATGTAGTTTATCCTCATTCGACATGTTTTGGATGTCCAGTAACAAGGATGTAAAATCCTTCACATAGTCCCGAATAGAACCAGGCTGTCTCAACCACTTCAAGCGATCCCTAGCAACCCAAGATGAGTTGCTAGTCAAGAACTTATCCCTTAATGCATCACGAAGTTTCTCCAAGTATCAACCTTGGGCCTGCCAGCACTCTCATCATCTACATTTTCCGTATCCCACCACATAACTGCATCTTCTCTGAAATAACGCACTGTCATAGTCAGTTTGTCCTTCTCCGGGACGTGAGCAGTAGAGAAGTAATGCTCCAAGTCCCATAAGAGGTTTTGCAGTTCCTTGGCGCCTCTCACGCCATCAAATCCTTTGGATCTGGAATCTTAATTTTGGTGTGTTCTTCACCTCATTGGGGTACATTTTCAATAGCCCGTCGAAGGATCTAAATTTCCATTTTAAGATCCTCGTTCTCCACCAGTTGGGTATCAACACTCTCACGAACGTGTTAAAGCTCTGTGTTAACACCGTGGATCTGCGTCATAATATCCACCAGATCCATAACGTCATCAGTTATGCCCACCAGCGCCTCCAACTTCTGAAGTCTTTCACGAAGTTCTGCATTTCCAGCCATGATAATTCCAAGATCTTACCGACATTGCTCTGATACAAGTTGTTACAGGGTTAATGTTTTTCGTTTTGACATTGCACAACAGTCACACACAATGACTCAACCCTCTTCCTTTTTTCCCTTACGTTTTGGTTTGATACATAGAATACAAAAGGCAACAGAAATCAGACAAGGCACACAGTTTACAGGAATCATTTCCCAACTTTGAATTAAACCCGCGTTACAAAAAAACCCATACAAACAACCTTACAAAAAGATAGAAAAAGAAAGCCAACACTCTGCCTTGACAAGTCTGCCTAGCCTATGCATATATAGGCAAACGTTTTTGGCTCGCAACCTTATCCTAACCTAGCAGTTAAAATCCCCAATTGCAAAGGATTTCAAATTTGAGTTTCAAATAGACAACTTGTCATGCCCCGACCTTGGGG
The DNA here is from genome assembly GCA_000715115.1 of Nicotiana otophora. Classification (NCBI taxonomy): domain Eukaryota; kingdom Viridiplantae; phylum Streptophyta; class Magnoliopsida; order Solanales; family Solanaceae; genus Nicotiana; species Nicotiana otophora. The sequence goes on along the minus strand of AWOL01S0069622.1, from coordinate 6,946 downwards.
AGCGCAACTGGAGCTCAACCGAGATACCCCGGTCAAGCAAGCCTACTTGATGCCTTCTATCTAATCTTACGACCAATATAAATCAGTATTAAGAGATATACATAAGGAGAATAAAGTGTTCCACATTCCTTACCCATTATTCAAAAGATATCCATTTACGATTTTCAAAATATTACAAGTTTATAGTTATGATGAAAAACAGGATTGCCAAATACCAACACTTCTAGTTATATACCTAACATCAGACACCACTAACAACCTATCTACGGAGCCTCTAAGTACAATGGAAGTGAAGAATGGGTGTGCCGGCGACAAGTACCGGGCTATACCTCAAAGCACAAAATACAACGTCAAATGACATAAATCCCGAAATAGAGTAGGGCTCACCAAAACCTGCTGAGTAGAGAGTAACGGCTAACAAGGATCATGACCGCCCGCTGATGAACCACCTACATCCATTGAAGATGTCGCGCCTCTGACAAAAGGGACATTAGTTCATATGGAATAGTTCTAGTATGCAAAGCTAAATGTCCTCTTTAGAAATAGAATGCCGATATAAGAAGAGGGAAAAACTATGGAAAAAACAAGTAACAACCAACAATATCGAAAATGCCAAGTGTAAAACTTGACAATTTTCAACATACGGATATAACACATATTTTTGGTTGGGAGATCATAAGTACCGATATACCACCGTATTTTAGCATGGAGTCCTATCACGGATTGGCTAGGCCGTCTCACTCAACGATATTTGATCTATACAAAGCGGCCCCGCCGCCTCACCCCAATGTGTACGGGTGGAGGTGTAATCACAATAAAAATCTCTACACAAAGCGGCCCCGCCGCCTCACCCCAATGTGTGACGGTTGAGGTGTATTCACAATCACAATCTCTACACAAAGCGGCCCTGCCGCCTCACCCAATGTGTGCAGGTGGAGGTGTATTTAAAATCACAATCTCTATACAAAGCGTCCCCGCCGCCTCACCCCAATGTATGCGGGTGGAGATGTATTCACAATCACAATCTTCACACAAAGCGGCCCTGCCGCCTCACCCCATTGTGTGCGGGTAGAAGTGTATCACAATCACAATCTCTACACAAAGTGGCCCCGCCGCCTCACCCCAATGTGTGCGGGTGGAGGTGTATTCACAATCACAATCTCTACATAAAGCGGCCCCGCCACCTCACTCCAATATGTGCGGGCGGAGGTGTATTCACAATCACAATATCTACACAAAGCGGCCTAGCCGCCTCACCCCAATGTGTGTGGGTAGAGGTGTATTCCGAGGTTAGGTTATGTCAACCTACCCTTCCTCGGTGACTAACAATACTCCAAAAAAATAAACATTTCGGTTTACACACAAAGGAAACAGAAATATAAATACATTCACCTCATGACCTTTCACACCATATATAGTGCTATTAATACTTTCAACCACATTCATATGATTCCCCATTCAAGGCATGATGGTCGTAACTCGTATTTCACACTTTCATTTCTTTACTTTCAAGGATCATCATCCCAACATCAACATATAGAACATTCTGGGACCATAACATCAAATTCATTAATAATGGAAACTTTAAACACAATAGGTTTCTTCCGAAAGAATGGGGCAAACTGACCAGCAATAGAAACACACGTTAAAATCATAAACATGCAATACACCATTTATTTTTGAAATATTGTTTCCCAAAAGGGCATTACATATTTCAACTTGTGAGTAGGCGAGAACTCGAGTCATATTGGAATTACTTATTATGGAGAGCATGGTGATTTACGATTGAAACACGAATTCATTTCAAGTGCTCTAGTTACAACAACCATAGCCACATTTTATACCTCACTCTTACTTCTTCCACTTCCGAACTTAGTCATGGTTTATCAATAATAAGGACACTTGGAAATCGAGATTTAATATGTATATAACAATAAGAGTCTTAGAACATTGAGTTTTCTTTCACAACTTGGCATAATAACTTGCAATGAAAACATGATTAAAATTACAATATTCTGACACATTGGTCACAATTGAAAACATTCCCGAAAGAGAGCACAATACGATAGGAGCATTCGGTACACATTTCTAGTACATATCTTTCAACAAAAGCTTATTCGGAATAGTAAAATTTATAAGGGATAACTCGGAACATAGGAACTAGGAACTTGGGCCAACCACACTAGAAACTTACCGGGACATCATGGAATTCGATTCTAAAAGAGAAATTTAGCAAACATACCTTGTTTGATCTTTCCTTACGTTACTACAATGCCCCAACACTTCTAGCAATAATAATCTGTAGGAAGATAGCGAAAATCGGATAATAATTAGAGCGATTCCCATGGTGTGACTCTCTTAGGAATTTCTTCAAACATCTAATATGAAAAATAGACTACAAAGCTCTATAATGTTAATCCCTTCCTCCGTCAACCAATTTTAACAAGAAACTAACCAAAATGGTTCATTAACACCACATACTATAACCTATTGTCACATGCATGGCCTATTTCCAACCCCACAATATACTTGAACTCATAACCTCCTGCGTGAAAGCTTAGGAGTAGGACTTACCCAGATAGATGATAATCTAGTGATTGGCTTCCTCTAAAATACTCTTACCTCTCTCTAAAATCATTAGACATTCGCTTCAAAATGAACCCCTAAGGCTATTTATCAAAATGGGGTCGTGTTATAAAAATAGAAAAATGGACCCTCCGAACTCAGGTATGCGGTCGCAGAATGGACCGCAGAACAGATATGCGGCCCACAAAATGGATCGCAAAAGTCATACCAAAAACTGGAATGGTTTGGATCGGTCTATGGCAGGTCTGCGATTCACAAACCACTTATGCAGCCACAAAGTGGACCGCAAAATCACTCTAAAGAATTCTTCATGCCAAATCTGTGACGGATGTGCGGACCGCGAAACAACTATGCGATCGCATAATGGACAGCAGAACAACCTTCAAAATTCAAAAAATTCTCTGCTCAACTCCGCGATGATTTTGCGGCCCGCAGAGTGGTTTTGTGGTCGCGAACTTGACCGCAAAACTGCATTCTTCTACCAAAAAATATTTCCATCAACTCCTCAGTACATTCTTTAAACACATAAGTCTACCTCGGCACCATGAAATCTCAAATTCCTTGGCGAAATATTTTCGGGGCCTTACATCCTCCCCCACTTAGGATCATTTGTCCTCGAATAAGGAGTAGAGTCCGCCCCAAACACCTAACATAACTCAACGCTTCTTTCAAATATCTCAAGCTCCAAAATTAGACTAACTCCCAAATTTTTCAAAATGTTTGGCAGAGTTTCCCCCGTAATTGGGCCTATGCACCTGTCAAAAATCACCAAAACCACCCTAAAAACAAATTCACAACTCAACAAAGCATCACAATATATATCAATAACACTAATATCAACATTACATGTATTACGTCATCTACAGTGGTATCCTGACATGAACTATACATATTTAAATCATAACACATAGAAAGTACCTTTCGAACCACAATCATTTGGCTATACAAGCAAGTGAGAATATTTTCTTTCCACAACACTCTCGGCCTTCGAGGTGACCTCCTCGACTCACCGACTTGGCCATAATACTTTGACGGAGGCAATCTCAACTTTCGGACTTATGTAACAAGGATGGAAACTAGGTAGCTCTCATAAGCGAATTACCCATTAACTTCACCTTCCATAGCTTCCACCGGAACGATAGACAAACGATTACCAACCACCTTCTTGAACATAGACACATGAAACACCGGGTGCATGGAGAACAATAATGGGGGACATCATACGCATAACTCGGCCTATTTCCCTCAAGATTCCATAATGCCCAATGTGTACTACACCTACTTTACCTATACTAACAATTCACATAATATCTTCATGGAGAAATCTGAAGAATAACCCGTTCACTTCCTTCAACTCTAAATCTCTATGTCAGACACCCAAATTAAACTTTTGGCAGCCTTCAACAATTATCCTATGATGTGCTAGAATGAATGTGACCATAGAGTTCCTACCCAATATGTTTGATCATGGAATGATGCTTCTTCTTTTACATGCTTGAACCGACAACTCTCGATAGATTTACTACAAATAAGAACAGCGAGGTTCGAGATTGGGCTGGAATTGTTCAGGAATCAATCAATGTACCGAGAAAGGGCATTTCAGGAGGTTATATCCTAAGAGACATGAAGGTTACTACCAATAGCGGTGACATGGTTAATTATTATAATGACATCATTGGTTAGAAAGGTTCTAATGAAAGACAAATAAAACCTATCCACCCAGGGATGTGGAACATTAAGCATAGTAAACTCTCCACACATGACAATGACATAGTCAATGATTCTAGAAGCCGAGTGTTTAAAGATAACGGAACCCAGGGAGACACTATAAAATAATAATGGAAGGTTTGCAGATGTTCATAATGAGTTCGCCATAGGTCTTGTTGCTTGAGAATTACACAGATGCTAATGAAAGGTAGGAAAACATGAGAAGCAGACGTGATGCTATGATAACCTCAAAGGTGAATTTAGTCTTGACGGAGAGCCTATTAAGGGTCCTTACAAGAAAGGAAGTGTTATAATGACATATAGAAGGACGCGATCTCTCATGGTTATTCAACAAGGCTCGGGAAACTAACACAATGTATTTGCTAATTGAGGAACACAATCGGTACATGTTGTAGAGGTGTAAAGAGAAAATGAACATTTGTTATGAGCTGGACATGTTTCTGCTATATTAACTCCCAAACTGCAATACCAGGACACGTCATGGCAACTACAATACTAGGAACAAAGTGAGCTACTTTTTGCAGAATGTCCTAAGTGGACAGGAAAGTTATAATATGATGGGCAACACAAGATCTTCCTATGACGGATGTGTAAGGATTTCAAATTTCAGAGAGACTTTATGCAAATAAGTGATCATTTAAATTGACATGTACTGTAAGGCCCCGTAAGAACTTCACCTAAAACCTGGGATTTCATGGTGCCGAGGTAGGCTAATGTACTTGAGAGTTGAAGAAATTATTCGCGGCAAGCTTGACTTATCGGGTTGAACAGTGCGTTGGGGAGTTGAAAAACAATTATGGCAGAACAAGGCATTTCTGCGGTCCATTATTCGACCGCATAACTATTTTACGGGCCCCACATCCGTCGTAAAAGTCATCATGAAAAATTTTAGAAGGAGGTTTTGCGGTCCTTTATGCGACCATAGAATTGGTCTGTGGATCGTAGACCTATCGCAGACCTGCACAGAAATGTCTAGTTACGGAGGACCATTACGAGGTCCGCAAAGTGTTATGCGGTTGCATAAGCAACTGCAGATCTGCATCAGAGCTTTATTTTTCTAATTTTATAACCCGCCTCCATTTCATTTTATTTAGCCATAAGGGTCATTTTTGAGGGGTTATTTGATATTTTAGAGAGAGGAGAGAGCTATCTTAGAGAGCGAGAGAGAAGGGAGGATTGAACGATTTCATTACTCAACTTGGATCAAGCCTTGGAATTCATCAAAAGGAAATTTCTAGGGTTTCTAAAAGGTAAAACATTCTTCCCCCAATTCTCCAATTTCAAATTTTGGGTTGGTTATGGATGCTGAGAGTATGCATATCACATGCATGAGCTAATAGGGGTTGTGGGGAATTTGTTGGACAACCGTGGGTGGTTTTGTTGTTGAATTGGTTTAGGATAGGTTGGGTTGTCATTGTAGCAGCTCTTGCCATACGAATACCTCTAATCGTGCTTGTAATTCTCCCCTCTTCTATAGATTGGCATCGTTAGGAATGTCAGTATGTTATTGTTACACCACGGAAGGCTCTTTCGAGGTATGAAGGCTAAACTCTTCTTCTAGTATCGGAATTCCCGAATTCTTACAAAACTTCATCGTGTGTAGTTCGAACTTGAAACACTATTGAGGTGGGATATTCGAGCTAGTAAATTGATTCTCAAATTGAATAATGTGTCCAAACCCTCATGTGTTAGTGATTTTCTATTTTGACTTAATTATATTATACCCCTTTTGGGAAGAAAATTTTGTACGAAATCAATGTGATCAAATTCTTATTTCTCATATGATGAAATCTTATGAACTTACACTTGTTAAGGCCAAAGGTGCCAAACAGTTGATTTGAAAAGAAATCTTTTGTACAAACTATTATCGTTTTAGGAATCTGAAGTGTGGCATTGTGAATACACCTCCACTTGCACACATTAGGGTTAGGCGGCGAGACCGCTTTGTGTAGAGATTGTGATTGTGAATACACCTCCACCCGCACATATTGGGATGAGGCGACAAGGCCTATTTGTGTAGAGATTGTGGTGTTGTGATTACATCTCCACCCGCACACATTGGGGTGAGGTGACAAGGCCGCTTTGTATAGAGATTATGGTATTTTGATTACACCTCCACCCGTACGCATTGGGGTGAGGCAGTGAGGCCGCTTTGTGTAGAGATTGTAACATTGTGGTAGAGGTCATATAGAGGATTCCCAACTTGAAATATATAAATGTTTTTGAAAAGTCATTATTTTTGTATGGTTTTAACGGCTATTTAAGCTCTTTTATTGTTCCATGATTCGTCATATTCATGTTGTGCTTCCAATCCTTGAAAGGGGTGTTTGGTTTTCATATTAGTACTATTCAACATGTACTAACGTCTCTTTTTCTGGGGGCGCTGCATCTTTAATGGATGCAGGTGGTTCCACAGGACTTTGATCAGTGATAGTGGTGCACCCTCTTTTCCAGCTGACTTAGTGAGCCCCACTTCATTTCGGGGTCGTATATCTTTTGTTCCATGTACATTTAGTTTTGGGGTATGCTGGGGCCTTGTTGCCGGCACTATCATTGTACTCCTTTGTAAATATTAGAGGCTCCGTAGACATAGATTGGGTAGTATGTTGGCGTTTGAAAGGTCAAACTAGTA
>AWOL01S0069613.1:137964-163814 GCA_000715115.1 Nicotiana otophora | reverse complement strand
TATATATATATATATATATATATATATATATTAAGAAACTAAGTAAATATTTATAAAATATGTAACTGCGAATTCAATTATTGTTGAAGTCTTAATTTGAAATATTTATAAGAACTCATAAAATTCAAATTTTAGATCAGCCTCATTTAGCTATTACATTGTTCTTAGAAGTTAATGCAATTTCTTAGTTTTGCTTCTCAGATCCGCCTCATTTAGCTATTACCTTGTTCTTAGAAGTTAATGCACTTTCTTAGTTTTGCTAGTCTTTTACGTATTTTTATATTTACTACACTTTGACCCTCAAACTTCTCACTTAACATAGATCATATTCGGTCAAAAAGAAAGCATATAGTATTAAAGTGTAATATAGCCCAAGAAATCGCAAAAGTCAATTTTTTTTAAATTTAATATGAATGTACACTGTATATTACTCTCTTCATTCTATTTTATGTGACAATATTTTCTTTTTAGTATGTTTTAAAAAAAATAATAACTTTTAATTATTAAAACAATTTAGCTTTAAATTGGGCATTTTACTCTTAATAACATAATTTATAATCATATAAATATTTATGGTTATTTTAGATCACAAATTTTAAAATAGTAAATATTTCTTTTTTTTATTCGGTGCCTATTCAAATGTTGTCACATCAAGTGAAACGAGGGGTATATACTATTATCAAGTTATTCAAAGTCCATTGTTGTATATAATGGACTACTGAAAGATTGTGTAATGACCGCTTTTCCTCTGTGCCACGGCTGCCGGCGCTATCAACTGTTTTAAATGTGTTTACTTTTTTTCTTCAAAGAGTTTTTCTTCAGTCTCTTATGGCTGCTCTTACTCCTTTTTTTAAAGGGCTTAGTGGCCTTGGAAACTAGCTAGTCAAGAATAGTGGATTAAAAAACTACTCAATCCCTTTGCTTGTCATGTATATTAAAAATAAATTTTTATTTTTACTTATCACATTATGCATATCAAGAGAAGATAAAAAAAAATTTCCTGTTATACCCACAATATTTATTACTCATTTCAAATCATTTTCTCAAATCCAATAAAATATGCATCAATTAATATGGGTATCATGGTAAATTATGCACTTCATTTATTATTGCTTAAGGAACGTGAAAACTCAAAACGTGCCAAGTAAAAGTAAACAGGGGAGTATCAATTATTTTACTTAATGAGCTCTCAGGTCGCATTTCATCCATTTTGATTGTTATACCGACATACCGTTACTCCTACTCCCGTCCTCCGTCTGCTTTTATTTGAGTTTTGTGGCAAAACAATGTATGTCCAATCTTATGTGAATGAAGGCAAAATTTATGTATAAATAAATTATTAAACATAATTGTTATGTATAATAAAAGAAAAGGGAGAAAAGACACAACAATTGAAAAAGTCCCAAAGATTTTGTGTAATTTCAAAATACTTCAGAGAAGTTCTAAATGTTAGAGAACTTTTCGCTTCTTGAAAAAGAGAATCATAATTCTCCCCCCCCCCCCGCCACCCCCTCCAAAACAAATAATATATATTAAATACAGAGAAACAACATATGAGACCTTCGCTTATTTCTTGGAAGTGTGTCTCACACATAACTTCTTGTAACGGCTCAGTCGGTTGTGTTATGTATTTGAGCCTCATTTTTCTATTTAATATTTTTCTTATGCCTGTTTGTGGTTTTGTGATTTGCGAGGATGGTTGGTTTGGTTTCAGGGAGGTTTAGGACATTGTTGAAAGGTTAAGTTGTAAGAGTTGACCAAGGTTTGACTTTTGTATAAACGACCTCGGGTTGATGATTTGATGGTTCCAAAGGTTTGTATGGTGATTTTGGACTTACATCTTGTTTGGATGGTTGTTATCTGTTGTATTGTATCGTATTGTTACTCTCAATACAATGTTTGTTTTGACTGTTACTTAAATTTTATTGTATCGTATCGTTAAATCTATCATTTCGTAACGACGAAAAGTGTCACTTTATGAAACGGCGAATTTGGTATGGTGACATCGTTTCCTTACTTTTTTCTCCCATCTTTGCCCTTTCTTATTATTAAATAATCATATTTTATCATTTACCCTACTTTTTTATATAATAATTTTACTCTGTATCCTATTTTTTCTTAATAATATTGCATGTTTATTCTTCATATTGTTGGTGCATGATATCATGAAACGTTGGCAAATGATACAATCTATCCAAACGTTGTATTCATCAAACAATACAATACAATACGATACATTATGAAACGATATGTAACAACAATCCAAACAAGTTGTTAAGCGTATGTTCAAATTTAGATTTGGAGGGTCCTAGGATGTTTTAGCTCTATTTTCCGAAAGTTGGCAATTTGAAGGTTTGGAGAGTTCCTAAATTTGATGTGGAGTTAACTTTGATAATATCGAATTCGAATTTTTATTCCAGAGCTTGGAATAGGTTCGTTTTGTCATTTGAAACTTAAAGTTTGGACTAATCCGGATTGGATAGGCTTCAATCGGGCGCCTGGTTGGAAGTTTTGAAGTTCTTGCACTTAAGAGAAGTTTAACTTTTGATTTGATCTTTGATTCGTTGATGTGATGTTATTGTATGTGTTTGGATACTTTAGATAGGTCCGAACAATATTGATGGACTTGTTGGTATGATTGGACGGGGTCCCAAGTGGCTCGGGTGAGTTTTGGACCACCCGAAGCAAGTTTGAAGTTGGTTGATTCTGTTGGTGTTTGGTGTTCATCGCGTTCACGAGAGGAGTCTCACGTTCGTGATGCAGGAATTTGGTGCTAGGGAGGTTTTATTCTTTGCATTCGCGCCTGGAGGTCACGTTCGCGAAGGTTGGTGGACTTGTTCTTTGTGTTCACGCCAGGAAGGTCACGTGCGCAATTGAGAGCTGGGAGCGGGAGGATTGGTGTTTGCGTTAGTGAAGGCCTGGTCGCGATTGCATAGTGGGACATGCTTGTTCATCGCGTTCGTGAGGGAGGTTCCGCAAACCCAAAGGGTCTTTTTCTACGCAAAAGCATTTGTGCTTCACGAACGCGAGACATGTGCCGCATTCGCGAAGAGCACCCCTGGCAGTACATTTAAGTGTTATATTCAGGATTTTAGCCCATTCTTTTATACTTTGAACCTAGACTTGGAGAGGGGCGATTGTTTCTTGGAGATTTTTATACAAGACTTTGGGGTAAGTGATTTATACAAGATATTTATGATATTATTTCAAGAATCTACATGGATTATTAACACCCAAAATATGAAATTCTAAGGGAAATTTGGAGATTTTTCCTACAACATAAGAGAGTGAAAATGTGGGGTTTGAGCTATGGTTGGACTTGGTTTTGGAATCTAAATACATATTTAGACTCGTGATGTTATGGGCAATCAGAATCTATCCCTTGACTAGGATTTTTACATGTGGGCCCAGATTGATTTTTGTTGACTTTTTGAGAATTGATTAAAAATTGAAGCTTTATAGTTTGGAATTGATTTTTATAATTTTATTTGAGGTTATTGAGTAATTTTGACTAGATTCGAGCCGGCCGGAGGCAGTTTCTAAGGGATAGGCTATTCTAAAAGGTTAGTTTGGGTTGTTAAGGTAAGTATTTTGCCTAATCTTGTGTGAGGGGATAACACTTAGGATTTGAACTTATTTGTCTAATTGTGACATGTGAGAAGCGACGTATGTGCGAGGTGACGGGCGTATATGTAGGTGCTATGCATGATTCATGACCAGATTAGACTTTAGGCTTCTTATATGTCTTGTTTGGATTGCATGCGTTACATGATATATGTTTAATCATTTGTATGACTACATGAGTTTATCCTTTCATGCTAGAGATAATGTTTAGGATTATTATCTCATAATTATCCGAGATGGGTTATTTTGGAATTTTTACTACTATTGATTTAGTCATAGTTATTTTTCACATCTTGAGCACACATTCGTACTGTATTAATATTATGTCCTTGTATAACTTATTGATGAGTTGTGAGCATATGTCTTCTTTATGATAAATTTATATCTTGAATTTGTTAAATAGCAGTTTTAATGATGAAAAATAATATATCACATTTGGTGCAGGATCACAAGGAATAAAACAAACAAATCAAGACTCCCTATCATTCAAGCATGGACTAGGGGAAACAATCCATCAATGGAAATAAAGGAAAGGAAAAGTATTTATGACTAGCTATGAAAAAGAAAGAAGCAGCAGAAATTCGGAAGAAGAATCAATCAATGATTTGATAGATAATTGACGGAAGCTAGTATAGGAAGGTCCCAAAATCAAAGGAAAATGAGAGTGCAAAGTTCTATACTGGAGATCGTCAAAGCCCGAAATCAGGGATCCATCATCAATCACTCAAGTAATGGAAAGATCTGCCCAGCGGAAGAAAAGTCTGTCAAGGACACAAGTCAAGGAAGATCAACGGAAACCTAACCTCATTCTTGGAAAGAATCAATTTGCGATTCGGTTCAAGGATCAATTCCCTTGGGTTTGTAATCTCTCAAGATTCGCGTCAATCAAGAGTCAAGAAGGCCTCACGATGTATATATATACATCTATTTCAGGTTTGAAGCAGATATACTTTGAACGAACTATTATCACTTTTTTTGTTCTACTCCAAACAAGCATTGTACTTCATTTTAGATTTACTGTGTAATTAGTGAGAGAATAAAAAGAGATAAACAATGGTGAGGTATTGTACCAAGAAGGGAAAAGTGACATAGAAACTAAGCTGTTGGTGTAAAGCTACATCAACCAACTTGTATTCGAGACACTTCAAATATTAAAAGAGATCACTCTTGCAACCCAAGGGGACTGGACATAGGATTCACATTGAATTCGAACCAGTATAAAAATCTCAGTGCCTTTATTTCTTAATTGGTCCTATCTCTAGTCGACTAATTAGTAAACTAGTCAACTACTTAGAATACTGAGAATACAAATCGTCAATTCACCCCCCTCCCCTATACTTTCAATTGGTATCAGAGCTAGTCTCATACTTTTTCCTTAACAGCTTGTAAGATAAGATCATGGCAAACTAAGTAACTGTTGGAGCATTCTTTCAAGAAGGAACGTCACAAGTTAGGCCACCATATTTTAATGGATAACACTTTTCTCACTGGAAAGTGCGAATGGAAATATATGCAAAATCCTATGATATCAAAGTATGGTGCGTTATCAAAAAGAGTAATTATCTACTACCAGCAACAGTTCAACCACTCGTTGATCTGGAAGATATAGATGAATACACAGACGAGCAAATGGCAATTGTTCATGTCAATGATAACGCACGAAATTTACTTTATAATGCTATAAGTGGAGAGGAGTATGAGAAAATCTCAAGTTGTGATACAACCAAAGAAATGTGGGATAAACTGGAAGTTACTTATGAAGGAACCGGCAAAGTGAAAGAAACTCACATAAACATGTTGGTTAATGACTATGAACTCTTCTAGATGAAATAAGGAGAATCCATTGAGGAAATGTTTGCAAGGTTCAGCAAAATCATTAGCGATATAAAAGCCTTTGGTAAACCATACTCAAGTGGTGATCAAGTTCGAAAAATTCTAAGGAGTCTACCTACCACTTGGCAGACAAAAGTAGTTGCACTCGAATCTCAAGATCTAAACAAACTTTCATATGATGAACTACGAGGAGATCTTATAGCATTCGAGAAAACACATCTCAAGAAAACAAACCAGGAAGAAAATAGTTGCTTTCAAAGCTACAATGGAAAGACTTGAAAATGATATTGATGACGAACCAGAAGCTCTTGAAGAAGAGATTTTCATGTTATCAAGAAACATGGATGGTTTAATGAGAAGATATAGAAACACAAGAAGGGGAAGGATGCCACCCAGGGGAACCATGCAATACAATGAACAAGACAAGAATGAGGGAAAATGTTATGAGTTTGGAAGGTATGGTCATGTTCAAGCTGAATGCCCGAATCTTAAAAGAAAGGTCTCCAGAGGATTCAATAAAAACAAATCTTTCGGAATATGGAGTGATGAAGACAGTTTAGAACACGAAGAAATAGCAAACATATGCTTCATGACCATTTTGGAAAACAACATGAACAGATACTTGGGTTGCTGGACTGATGAAGATGCATCAGATGATGAATGCAAAGAAGATACTGAAAATTGTTTCATGGCATGAGGTGAAACAAGCGAGGTAAGAGCTTATAACTGTGATAGATGTAATGAATTGCATGATATTGACCTTACCCTAAAAGAGTCTCAAAAAATGATGAATGAACTAAGGAGACTCCATAGGGAAAATAAAAACTAGGAACTTAAGCTTGAAGTCTGTGAAATCGAAAGAGATATACTTCAAGATGAAGTTCAGGAATTGCAAATGCAACTTTATGGCATGCGCAAGTCCACCAGTCACAGTTCTGTCAAGTCTAACCAGGCGACTTACAAGTCAACTGGAAAATGACTGGTTAGAACTGAGTCCACAGGTACTAACACAAGTGGTAGATCAAAAACTGGATCAACCCCTATGTGTCATTACTGTAACAAAATTGGACATAAATATTCTTTTTGTCGATTTCGTAAATCTAATGTTACAGGATGGATTTGAACCAAAAACAATCCTAATCTTAGTATAACTAACCAACAAGGACCCAAGCAATCTTGGGTAGCTAAAAAACAGTGATAATTCTATTTTGTAGGAACACCACAGAAAGAGTCACAAAGGAAAATGATACTTATATAGTGCGCGTTCCAGTCACATGACAAGTGACAAAAACCTGTTCAAAGAAGTTACTAAGATAAATGGAGGAAGTGTCAAATTTGGTGATGATTCAAGAGGAAAGATAGTTGGCACCAATACAGTTAGATGGTATGGAAATGTTTACATTCTTGATGACATTGAAAATCAAGATAGTTACATCTGCTTAGCATCTATATCTGATGATCCATGGTTGTGGAATAAGAAACTTGGTCATGCAAACATGCATCTAATTGAGAAACTCTCCATGCATGATTTAGTTATTGGTCTTTCTAAATTCAATTTTTCTAGAAATCATGTATGTGATGCATGTCAGATTGGTAAACAAACCACAAACTCCTTCAAAAACAAAGACATTGTGTCTACCACCAAGCCCTTACAATTGCTTCACATGGATTTATTTCGACCCACTACTAGCATTGGAGGAAAATGATATGCTTTTGTTATTGTTGATGACTACTCACGTTTTACATGGATGATTTTCTTATCTCATAAAGATGAAGCTTTCAAAATACTTTGAGATTTTTTGTAAAAGAGTTGAAAGAGAAAAAGGGTACCTTATTACAACCATCCAAAGTGATCATAGAGGAGAATTTGAAAGCAGAGCATTTGAAGATTTCTGCGATGATCAAGGATATACTCACAACTTTTCAGCTCCAAGATCACCTCAATAGAATGGAGTAGTTGAGCGGAAAAATCAAACTCTACAAGATGTGCATAGAACAATGATATTGGAACATTCCCTGCCAAATCATTTTTGGGCAGAAGTAGTAAGCACAACCTGTGACATTCTCAATGGATGTCTTATAAGACCTATCTTGAAGAAAACTCCATATGAATTATGGAAAGGTAAACTGCCCACTATTTTCATCCTTTTGGCAGCAAGTGTTTCATCCACAACAACGATAAGGACAATCTTGAAAAAATTGATCCAAGAAGTGATGAAGGTATTTTTCTGGGTTATTCCATAAATAGTAAATCTTTTCGAGTTTATAATAAACATAATATATCTATAGAAGAATCAGTACATGTCATATTTGATGAAAATAACACTACGGCCGAGACAGAAATTATTGCAGGTGATGAAGATATCAGCCAAGAAACATCACAGATAAGCAAATCACAAAAGTCGACTAATAATACACGGTGTCACAGAGTCGACTAATGAATCTGTCAATAATCAACCATAATCACAGAAGGAGTCAACTACTCATACGGTTGCAACACATCCAAATGAGTGGAGAAGTGAACCGGAATATCCTTAGAGGTTTATCATAGGAGATCTAACTGAAGGAATGAAAACCAGGGGATCTCTCAAGAGAAAGGCAAATGTAGCACTCATCTCTCAGATCGAACCAAAGAAGGTTGAAAAAACCTTAAAAGACTCTAGCTGAGTATAAGCAATGCAGGAGGAACTCGATCAATTTGATAAAATTCAAGTCTGGGAACTATTACCTAAGCCTACAAATGCTACTGTAGTTGGAACCAAATGGGTTTTCAGAAATAAGCTAAATGAAGATGGAAAGGTTGTGAGAAACAATGCCAGATTAGTAACCCAAGGCTACTCACAGTAGGAAGGAGTCGACTATGATGAAACCTTTGCTCCAGTATCTCGACTAGAGTCTATACAGATTCTTCTTTCATATGCATCCTCCAAACGATTTAGACTTTTCCAAATGGATGTCAAAAGAGCTTTTAAAATGGATTTATTGATTAGGAGGTGTATGTAAAACAACCTCCTAGTTTTGAAGATTCAAAATTTCCTTACCACGTGTATAAGTTGACTAAAGCTCTGTATGGACTCAAACAAGCTCCACGAGCCTAGTACGAAAGGCTTAGCTCTTTTTTACTTGACCATTACTTTACAAGAGGTAAAGTAGACACTATATTATTTATCAAAATATCATCAGGAGGTAATCTTATTATTCAAGTCTATGTTGATGATATTATATTTGGAAGTGCTAACCTTTTGTTTGTGCAAGGAATTCTCTAGTCTGATGCAAAGTGAGTTTGAAATTAGCATGATAGGAGAGCTTACATTTTTCCTTGGACTTCAAATTTAACAATCTGAAGAAAGATATTTTGTGTGTCAGACGAAATATACAAAGGAATTAATTCAAAAGTTTGGCATGAGTAGTGCTAAAGCAATTGGTACACCAACGAGCCTATCAACAAGTCTCGACAAGGACGAAAATAGAAATCCAGTTGATGAAACTAAATATCGTGGAATGATTGGATCTTTGTTTTACTTGACTACCAGTCGACCAAATATTATGTTCAGTGTGTCTAAATGTGCTAGGTTTCAGTTAGCTCCTATGGAATCGCATCTGGCTGCAGTAAAGAGAATAATTCATTATCTCATCGGAACTATATCATATGCACTATGGTACCCACGTTCTAACAATTTTAAGCTTGAAGGTTTTTCAGATGCTGATCTTGCAGGTGATAAGGAAGACAGAAAGAGCACCAGCGAAGCATATCAATTACTGGGAAAGCCATTAATATCATGGAACAGTAAGAAACAAGGATCATTTCATTATCCACAACTGAGGCAGAATATATTGCCATTGGGCAATGTTGTGCACAATTACTATGGATGTCTCATCAGCTGGGTGACTATGAAATATTTGTTAAACCTATTCAAATATTTTGTGATAAATCTAGTATTATATGTCTCTCAAATAATCATGTGCACCATTCTAGGGATAAGCATATAGATATTAAATATCATTTCATTAGAGATCATGTCCTTAAGGGAGATATAGAATTATCATTTGTTAGCACCACTGATCAATTATCAGACATTTTTAATAAGCCTTTACTTGAAGATATATTTTGCTCCCTAAGAGAACTACTTGAAATTATTTCGCTTGATCATAAAAATTAGAACTTATGTATTAATTTTAATTCTTGCGTGCCTAATATTTTCAGTTTTATTTTCTCTGTAAGTACGCATTAATTAAGTGCCTCCGATTTACCTCTCTTTTCCCATCAGTCACAACTTTCAGGAAAGGAAAATAATCATCATGACCCTTCACTGACACCCTTTCCTTTTGTGCACTCAACCGTCACAATACTTTCTTTTTAATCCTCTGAACCATCCTCCCTTGTCTTAATTGTTTTTATCGCTGAGAAACCCTTCTTCAAAATTCTCCAATGGCTAAACACTCCAAGATTCCTTCTGCATCCACTAGAAAAAGTACTCGTTCTAAGAGAAAACCCTCTTATCAGCCTCTAGAACAAGTAGACCTAGGGTCTGACCACTCATAAGGTTTGCCTCTTCTCAGGCAGAACCATCTGACCACTCTCTACGAATAGGAGAAAAAGCTCTTGGCAAAAGGCCCATGGAATACCCCATTGAATCTTTTACCACCAAGAAATCCAAAGTAGACCTCTCGAGTTCTATAGAGTCCGACCTCAATTTCTGGGATACCCCAAATAGGGATTTCTTTATTACTCTCAAAGACAAGCCCATTTCTTACGACAGAGTAATCGATCTTGATGACATGGAGGCCCTCAATTGTAAGGTAAAGAATTTGTTTATTTTTCAAGGATGGTCTAAATTCCTCTATGTACCCCCTCCCAAAGTTTATGAACCGTTAGTGAGAATGTTCTATACCAATCTTCATTCTAGAAAACCTGATAAGTTAGAATCCCTAGTTCTAGGAAAACACATCGTCCTTGATTGTGCCATGTTTGACTCAATTTCTCAGTGTAAGTGCTCTGGCTTTCTCATGCTTTTCAAAAATACTGGGCTTGATGACTTTGAAATTTCTTTTGATCAAGCAAAATATTGTATTGCTGAGTGTCCATCTGATTCCCTTCCTAACCAGTTAGGTTCAGTGATTTTAGTTTTGAAACCCGAGTTCTGGCCAATATTGTTGCAACTACTCTTCTTTCTCACACTGCTCATTCTCCACCTTCTCTCAACGAGACACCTTTCTTGTCTACTGTCTTATGACCAAACTTAAGGTTAAACTGTCTTCATGGGTCATAAACTTCATGATTGAAAGTGCTGATGATCCCACCAGTCTACCCTATGGTATGGCTATCACCCACATCTTGGAAGCCCACAATATATCTATCTCAGAATACCCCTTTGTCTCTGTTTCAAAGTCCTACAACTCTAGAGCCTTTGCCAGTATGGGGTATGTATGTACTAAGGGTTCGTGGGTGAAGAAACAGGAAGGTGGAGTCAATAATGTTCAGCCTGATTCTAAGATCAAAGCCTCTGTTTCCCATCATAGTGTAGGTGATACTGATCTTGTAGAGAAATTAACTGTTATTGACAACAAGTTGACCATCATCAAGGACCTTCTTGCTATAACTCATTCAATGGTTGGGGATATCCATGCCATCTCCAAAGAGACTGGGTCCGATGTTTCAAAGATAAGGTTCAAAATTCTCAAACTTGCAGAAAACGTAGTCAAAGCCTTCAAGGAAGTATATGACATGATTGATGGGGTGACAATTTCAGCTAATGCCAACTTTGAGCGTCTAAAGGAGGTGATTTGAAACACTCTCACTTATTTCTTACGTCGTTAGTTGTGGATATTTTAGATAATTGTTTTTTCTATTTTGCTATTTTGGACTGGATAACCAGTCGTTGGATACTTTCTTTACTTTTGCTAAACTCTGCATGCCTATAAATCGCAAATATTTTCCTATGATGTACATGTTTCTCCTTAATTTCAACTGTATATATATGTATATCCCCTCTTTGCTGATGTCAAAAAAGGGGGAGAAAAGATAGTCAAACATTGCAGGACAAATAGTAGCACCTGTTGAGGGGGAGTCGACTACAGTAGAGTAAGCCAATAGGGAAGTAAACTATTATTTATATATATTATTTTTATCATCATCAAAAATGGAAAGATTGTTAAATAGGAGTTTCAATAATGAAAAATAATATATCACATTTGGTGCAGGATCATAAGGAATAAAACAAACAAATCAAGACTCCCTATCATTCAAGCATGGACTAGGGAAAATAATCCATCAACGAAAACAAAGGAAAGAAAAAGTATCAATGACTAGCTATGAAAAAGGAAGAAGCAGTAGAAATCCGGAAGAAGAACCAATCAATGATTTGATAGATAATTGACGGAAGCTAGTATAGGAAGGTCCCAAAATCAAAGAAAAATAAGAGTGCAAAGTTCTACATTGGAGATCGTCAAAGCCCGAAATCAGGGATCCATCATCAATCACTCAAGTAACGAAAGATCTGCCCAGCAGAAGAAAAGCCTGTCAAGGACACAACTCAAGAAAGATCAACGAAAACCCAACCTTATTCTTGGAAAGAATCAATTTGCAATTCGGTTCAATAATCAATTCTCTTGGGTTTGTAATCTCTCAAGATTCGCGTCAATCAAGAGTCAAGAAGGCCTCACGAAGTATTTATACATATGTTCGAGGCTTGAAGTAGATATACTTTGAACGAACTATTATCACTCTTTTTATTCTACTCCAAACAAGCATTGTACTTCTTTTTAGAACTGCTGTGTAATTAGTGAGAGAAGAAAAAGAAATAAACACTGGTGAGGCATTGTATCAACAAGGGAAAAGTGACATAGAAACTAAGCATTTGGTGTAAAGCTACATCTATCCACTTGTACTCGAGATACTTCAAATACTGAAAGCGATCACCCTTGCAACTCAAGGGGACTGGACGTAGGATTCACATTAAATCCAAACCAGTATAAAAATCCTGGTGTATTTATTTCCTGTACTTCATTTCTGTATTATTATTATTTTGTTCTTATCTCTAGTCGACTAATTGGTAAACTAGTCAACTACTTAGAATACTAAAAATAAAAATTGTCAATTCACCCCCCTTGTACTTTCAGGTTGTTATGATTATGGCACATAAGGGCATATTGAGCAGATTGCTTTGGTATTGGCACAAGGTCTCTTCTGCACGGATGATGTGGTGTTGATGATGTTATGGCACGAGGCCTTTGCCGTGCAGTTATGATGATATTGTTATTGTTATTGTTATGGCATGAGGTCTTTATTGTGCATCGTGTTGATATGTATCTATCTCCATGGAGTCGCCCTCTCATGTTTCTATCTTGATAGCGGACACACAAATTATGATAAATGGATTGATATTGAGTGATTCTATCTCACTATTGACTGTATCTTTTCAAAATTATGATTCCGGAGAAGACATAGCTTCCTTAAGAGCTTGAGGCTCATTTTCCAACAAGAATACCAGAAAACCTTGTCCAAAGGAAGTAGTTGTCCTTTGATGTTTGCTATTTGAATTCTCCTCATTAGGAGTATTGTTTTCTTTGTTTCTTCCCTAGGTATTTTATATCCTTCACTAGATGACTCATATTCTATTTTATAAGGTGTGTGTGTACGTGTTTAAATGTTTTAGCATTGTCTGATTCTATCACTGAATTGATATGAATATTGAAATTTTATGATTTGTAAATCAGGAACTGATATGCTTTACTATTAGTGGCATATATTAAATACAATCAACAGTTTTCGGTTGTATCTTTACCCTTTTGGGTTAAATTACCTGTACCTTAGCCAACGACTCCCACACTTTGAAGTAATGCAAGTTGAGATTTCTTCCTTTAAATTCTTCATATGGAATTGATTCTATTTTACTATGAGGCGCTCGATTGGGTATTCGACTAGCCGTAAAAATTACTTTTCCCCACAACCAGAACTTATTAGCAATGATTTATCATCTCCTTTAATATTCGATTCTTTCTTTCCGTAATTCTCTTAGATTGTGGCATATATGAGGCAGTTGTTTGATGAATAAGATCATATTTTAAACATATTTGTTCAAGAGAAAATTCATATTCGCCACCCTTACCACTTCTTATCATTTTGACTTTCTTGTTAAGTAAGGTAACCTTTTCCTATATGCATCTTATTTTTACTTATTATAATCTTATCAAAAACAAATACACATATAAACCTATTCTTAAAAAGAAGCGCAGTAATTGTTGCAAATTTCAGAAATATAATCTTCGGAGATATCTTTCCAAATTCTTCACTTTTGGTAGTTGTAGAGTTTCCTATGAATATAATTCTTCGGTTCCAGCGGAAGCATAAGAATCAATTTGTTGGCAAAGACATGGTGAATGTCTCTAGAACCAATCCACTATTCCTTGAGATATCTGTCACACCCCAAAATCGAGGAGCGCGACCGACGCTCAACCGAGTGAACCCGGTCGAGAAAGCCTATTAGATTTCCTTCTACCCAACTCATTCATGAATAAAGAGAATATACGTTTTCATTAATTACAAAATAAAGCGGTTATGCCTGAAATTACCAATTTCTTGCCATAAGTTTCATCATTTTTAAAGTCTCAAATGGACAAGTAATACAACCACAATATAGCATAGTTTAGCTTTCCCAGCACCAATACACAACCCATACTATGTCTACGGAGCCTCTATGGATAAAGAAGAGTACAATGATACTTCTGGCAACAAGGTCCCGACTATACCTCAAACAAGATACACAAAGTATAAAAGATACATAACCCCGGGATGAAATGGGGCTCACTGAGTTTGCTGAGAAGATGATGATTTACCATTAACTGTGATCAACACTGTCTGCTATGTAACCACCTGCATCCATTTAAAGATGCAGCACTCCCGGCAAAAGGGACGTTAGTACCGTCGAATAGTAATAGTATGTAAAGCTAAAATACCATCTCAATAGAATGGACAATAATACAAGTTATGAGTTCAATAAGAGCTTCAAAACAATACTAAAACATCAATTAAGGATCACATAAGTTCTCAAGTCAATTTCTATCTTATTAGGTTGGTGTAATCTTTAGTTCCATATGCCATAATCCACAATACCACCGTGTTCTTACATAGAGTCCGATCTCGACCCGATCGGCTAGTCATCTTATTTGAGACATCAACCATATCCACAATTTCAATTATCATTTTCAGCGCAGTTGCCACCATGTGTGCGACATGGCATCCGATCACGGCCCGATCAGCTAGGCCATCTTACTTGAGACATCAACCATAACCACAATTTCAATTATTTAACATCATAATTCTTTCACATTTTTTCGATTCATTGGCACTAGTAATCACGATGACAAAATCATTCTTGGCACTTGGCCGTATTTCATAATTCCAGTCCCCTTTTCCACATTCAAATATCATTATCATAATCATTATCAACAACAATAAGGCTTCCCGTTCAAGACATTAATTTTACATAACACAACAATTTGGGAATCTTAGGCACATAGAGGCTTTTCATACAATTTAGCATAACAACCTTTATTTCGATCTTGACATAAAGTATTAATATTTCTAACACATATTTCATATTTTGAACGTATTCTCAAATGGCAAGATGACATGATAAAATATTTAGAATAAATATTGAACATATATCCTTTGACACAACTATATTAGGAATAGCCAATTCAATAATAATCAAGGTCTTCAATTACATGAACACCGTGGAATTCGATTCTAAGAAGAAGGGGATTTAGCCATACGTACCTTAATCGAGCTTCCTTATACTCAAAAATATTTTGGAATTCTTAGCAACTTCATTCTATTGTAGAAATATAACAAATTGAACCAAAATTAGGAAGATGCTCATGGTTCTAGCTCATTTGAGCATTTTATCAAACACTACGTGTGCATTAAGGTTCTACGGTCCTTTTATGGAAGATTCCATCAACCCACAACCCAATCTTTACCATTTTTAACTCAACAATCTTCCTACACCATTTGATAACACATGCATGTAAAATAAACAACTCTCATGCCCAAAATTTATATTGCTAATTACCCATTTCTAGACAAAATTCGAAATTGAGGGTTAGGAGTGTAGATTCTTACCTCTAGGATGAAGACCTAGTGAGTTTCCCTTCTTAATATTCCAAAACTTGAGCAAGAATTGAAGAACAATTATTTGAAGAACACCTTCTCACTTTAGGACACTCTCTCTCACTCAAAAAATATCAGATTTTTGGCCAAAATGACTTAACCCCTCTCTATACCCGACCTTGGGTTATTTAATGAGTTCCTACATGTGCGGCCGCGCATTGGCCGTGCACCTGAGGCAGAAACTCTCAAATATGCGTGGCCGCGCATCTAGAGCGCATATGACATAGGTCCAGTAAAATGGCCATAACTTTCTGTATACATATCCAAATGACAAATGGTTTGGTGCGTTGGAAACTAGATTTAAAGGGATTTAATTTGATAGGTAAATCACCACCTAAGTCATTATATTGAGGGATTTTTATTCATTTGAAATTGGGTCTTGCGCCAATTGAAACATCCTATCCATTTAATGTGCCCAACTTGTTCCACACAAGTTCTTGCCATTCCCAAAACACCTTAGTATGTTCAAACACACCCTAAATATCCATTATCAATTCAACATGATGTGTCTCTATCCCATAGTTCTCCTTTAATACTCAAATATGTTATTCCCAAATACCGTTGGCGCACTTTAAAATCTTAAATCATTAGAAATTGTTTACGGGGCCTTACATTCTCCCCCACTTAAGATCATTCGTCCATGAATAAGGAGTAGAGTACGGCCCCAAACACTTAACATAACTCGACTCTTCTTTCAAATATTTCAATCCCCGAAATTTGACTAACTCAAAAAATTTTCAGAATTTTTGGCAGAGTCTCCCCTGTAATTGGGCCTAACCACTTGCCAGAGAATCACCAAAATCAGTCCTAACAACATATACATGAACCAATGACGCAACATAACATTAAAACAATGCCAACCGTGGCCTCACGAGCAGTATACTACCAAAAAGGAACACCTTATATTAGCTATACGGTTGATACATAATTCATAGGGAACAATTTCATAGAATGATTACATAGCTATTCAAACAAATAAGGGTACTTTTTCTTCATATCTTCCTCGGCCTCCCAAGTAGCCTGTTCAAACCGTTGGTTTAACCATAGCACTTTCACGGAGGCAATTTCCTTATTTTTCAACTTTCAGACTTACCGATCAATAATAGAAACTGGAATCTCTTCATAAGTCAATCCTTCATTAACCTCAATAGTCTTAACCGAACAATGATTGTCGGGTCTCCAACTACTTTCTTCAACATAGACACATGAAACACCATGTGCACTAATGACATTTCAGGCGGTAGCTCAAGCTTGTATGCCATCTCACCTATCCTCTGAATGATTCTGTATGGTCCGACACACCTCAGATTCAATTTCTCTTTCTTACCAAATCGCATTACACCTTTCATGGGGGAAACTTTCAGGAATGCCCAATCATCTTCTTTGAACCCCAAATCCCTACGACGAACATCCGAATAGGACTTCTGACGACTCTGAGCAATCTTCAACCACTCCTTAATCATTTTAACTTCTTCCATAACATGATGTAGGAGGTCTAGCCCTATCAACTCTGTTTCCCCAATTTTGAACCACCCAATAGGAGATCTACATCTCCTTCCATATAAAGCCTCGAACAGTGCCATTTGAATGATAGCATGATAACTATTGTTGTAGACAAATTCTACGAGTGGTAAATGATCATCCCAACTACCTTTGAAGTCTATAACACAAGCATGCAATATATCCTCAAGAGTCTGAATAGTCTGCTTTGCCTTCCCGTCAGTCTGCGGGTGAAAGGCTGTACTAAGATTCACCTGAGTGCCCAAGACTTGCTGAAATTTCTTCCAAAAATTAGCAGTGAATTGTGCCCCGCGATAAAAAATGATGGATACTGGGGTGCCATGCAACCTGACTATTTCTTTGATATACAACTGAGCATACTGCTCTGCTATGTCGGTAGACTTAACTGGCAAAAAGTGTGTTGACTTCGTGAGTCTATCCACAATCACCCAAATCGAGTCAAACTTATGAGGATTACGGGGTAATCCTATCACAAAGTCCATATTAATTATTTCCCACTTCCACATTGGAATTTCTATGTTATGTGCCAACCCACCGGACCTTTGGTGTTCGGCCTTCACTTGCTGAAAATTCAAACATCTTGATACAAAGTCTGCCACATTCCTCTTCATATTATTCCACCAATAGACTTTCTTAAGATCATGATACATTTTCATAGAACCTGGGTGCGCGAAATACCTAGAAGTGTGAGCTTCAGTCATAATTCTTTCCCGGAGACCATCCACATTTGGAACAGATAGTCGCCCTTGGTACCTTAGTGTACCATCAATCATGCCAAGAGAAAAGGCCATGGTCTTATGTTTATAAATCCCCTCTTTCAATTGCACCAATAATGGATCGTTGTATTGCTTCTCTTTGACTTCCACAACAAGCGTTGATTCAACCCTATTTTGCACAATTACCTCTCCTTCACTAGAGTCCGCAAGACGAACTCCCAAACTAGCCAATCGGTGAACTTATTTTGACAATGGCCTTTTATATGCCTCAAAGTAAGCCAAACTACCCATGAATTTCTGGCTAAGAGCATTTGCCACAATATTGGCCTTTCCCGGATGATATAGAATATCAATGTCGTAGTCCTTGAGTAACTCAAGCCATTTTCTCTACCTAATATTCAATTCTTTATGCTTGAAAATATATTGAAGGCTTTTATGGTCCGTGAATATGTCCACATGGACCCCATATAAATAATAACGCCAAATTTTCAATGCAAACACCACCGCCGCAAGTTCTAAATCGTGTGTTAGATAGTTTTTTTCATGATTTTTGAGTTTCCTAGAGGCATAAATGATCATCTTGCCACATTGCATTATTAGTGGAACATCTATATCAGATTTCTCCTTCATATGACCTTCTAGGAATTGAGTTCTACAAAAATTTCCTTGATACGGTTACAATCTTATTGCAACTTGTTTTTCCAAATTTCTCAACAAAAGACATTACTAGGTCAGTTTTCTTATGGGACCATCTGTTTCAAATGAATAACATCTCCTAGCTTCCGCGCGCACCCTGATAACATCAACCTGCGTGGCATTGCCTCGATATGTAAAGTAACATCGTGCTAAGATCTTTCTTAGCCACCATCTTTCCTCATTATAAGTCTTATAGGATTTTAAGAAGCCACTCTACTTACCTTGTGAACATTCTCACGATTCCTCTTTACTGCTAAACACTTCCTAAAACACATATCGACACCCTTCATATATATTCAATAAAAGAAATCATTGGCTCGAACATGCCCTTTTTGAAACTTGAGATCCTCCTAAATTCTTCAACGACGACTTCTTCTTTTCCTTATAAGTGTAGGACTTAGTCCACCTAATTCTATCCTCGATGAGTAACTTACCTTATTCCTAGTATTGTAGTCACCAATAGTGTTTTCTGGTATTTCAGCCTAAGAGCTATCATGTTAAACATGTTTGGTTCGTAACAAGTCTTCATCCCCTCTCAATCTGTTTCAAACATTTACCATTTGGTCTAGACAATATGTTGGTACTATATTTCCTTTGTGACTGGAGCATTCACTCCCATTCCATTTTCCCTTAATTTATAGTTGTCAACCTTATTGTGCCACACACTTGCTTGCCTCCCATGAACTCGTAGTATCATTGTGCCTGGTTTGTTGAGTTTATCACACCACCACTTCATCATCAGTAGTCTCACTTTTCAATGTAATATGTAGATATAAACTCCCTCTAAATCTTTAGTTAATATTCAGTGTCACTCAAGTCGGCTACATTACAGTTGATCCTTTATATCTTCTATTAATATTTGTGCTCTAGGCAAGTCCACCATTCTGATACGAACTATTTTGAGATAACCATGGCCATCTAAATTTATAGAATTTTCTTCCAATTCTTCTCGTCTCATTCTTCCTAGTTAGTGAATAGCCATGTGTTCTTCCATACGTTACGTGGTCTTTTCCCTTAGTTGGAAATTCATCCTGCTCGCCTCTCGACACTTGTTGGGTGCCCATATGACACAAGTCCAATAAAATGGCCATAACTTTCTGTATACATATCCAAATGACAAACGGTTTTGATGCGCTTGAAACTAGATCCAAATGAGGGATTTCTATTCATTTGAAGTTGGGTCTTATGCCTATTGAAATATCTTTTCCACTTAATGTGCCCAACTCGTTCCACACAAGTTCTTGCCATTCCCAAAACACCTTAGTATGTTCAAACACACCCTAAACATCCATTATCAATTCAACATGATGTGGCTCTATCCCATATGTCTCCTTTAATACTCACGTACATTATTTCTAAATATTGTTGGCGCACTTTAAAATCTTAAATCATTAGAAATATTTTACGGAGCCTTACATTATCCCACTATGCTGGATTCAGATATCATAGCACAATATTCAATGTCATCAACTCTTTGTGAGATCTTTATAATCTCTTCAACTATATTTGCTTGAACCCTTTTTGTCATTCTTTGTGGTACGATAGTCCGTTGCACACTTGTGTCCTTCCTTTTCATAGTTGTGGCAATTGTGTCCTTAAACTTCTTCTTGTTTGAGTAATTCTTTGGTCTAGGAGACATCTTTATCTTGTTTTGATTTGGTGGAGTAGTCTCAATAATGTTTGCTCCCAGTAATTTTGAGTTTCCATTAGCCTTCCTATCAGCAGACTTGTTGTCCTCTTCGATCGCCAAACGAATAGTGAGAACTTCAAGCGACATTTCTTTGCGCTTGTATTTCAAGTAATTCTTAAAGTCCCCTCATGAAGAAGGAGATTTCTTAATCAGTGCCACAACTTGAAATGCATCATCGATGATCAAATATTTAGCAAGGATAACATGAATGATAACTTGTAATTCTTGAAATTTGGTAACAATAGGCTTGCTATCAATTATTTTGTAGTCCAGAAATTCGACAGCCACAAATTTCTTCAACCCGATGTCTTAAATTTTGTACTTCTTTTTAAGCGTACTCCGTAATTCTTTTTAAGTACTAATATTATTATAGACACTGTATAAGTCATCCTCCAACCAACTAAGGATATAATATTTGTACAAAAAATCAGAGTACTTCCAAGTCTCAGTCACAATGAACCGTTTTGTCGAGAGTTCCTTCTGGTAGGACAATATCTTTTGCTTTCATCTATTGAAATTAGTGCCGAAAAGTTTTAGACTAAATGGGAGTAAAATTCACAAGAATTTTAGTCTTCAAAATAGGAGTAGAAAATCACAAGGATTTTAGTCTCCGAAATATAAGTAGAAAATCACAAAAGGCTTTAGTCTCCACAAATAGGAACTAAGATCATTACATGAAATAATAAAGTATTAAATTCCTTAAGCTTGTTATCATTTATATTCGAAACATAAACCGTAATAACAAAAGTAAACTAGGAAAACATAAACTTTAAAGAATGTTAGTTAAATAAAAATAAATTTTCGAGACACAGATTATATTACACCCTCTTAAAAAATTTAATCTCCTTATTGTTGTCCAAAGTTTAAATTAACTTCTCCCATAATAGAAAAAGTATATTAATTTATAATAGCGATATTTTAAATTAAAAAATTTCGACAAACTCAAAGTAATGGAGCAAATCATACTTAACACTTATATTTATTTGATAAGAATGGAGAGAAGCGGGGAAGAAGAATTCGCTTTTTAGTGTAAAAATTCTGAGGCAAGGCCTCTGTATTAATAACCAGCCTGGGGGAAAAGAAAGGTGCAAACGTGCCTTTTCCGGAAAGCCTTTTGGGAACAAACAAGCAGGTGCTTATTTATCAAAAACGATTATTTCTACTTTAATTAAAAGAAGACCCAAAAATTAAGAAAAAGAAAAAAGAACTTCGGTCAAAAAGTCCCTTCATTTTTCCTTCACAGTCTAACCCAAGTATCATGAGATAAACCCCATTCACACCAAAAAAACCAATATTTTTGACTCGTAACAACGTAAGAAAACTGATAAGATGTATACTTCATGGGATTGAGATTTGGAACGAAATTCTCATTTCAGTTCTTGTTCTTCCAACTGATAAGCGTCTTGGAATTTCTTTATTTGTTATAATGTTCAAACTCTTATCGGTCTTTTTTTTGCATAGTTGTTTTTCCCTTGTGATGATTATTCCATATTTTATTTGCCAAATATATCGATGCGAAAACATTTCTATTCTTTTTCTAGATTGCATGAAATTCTATCTACTATAATCATTCTATTAAAATGTCTTCCTCAAACTTACCACTGCCTAAATTTACTTTTTAATTTTTTTTTATTAAAGGAACGTAAAAGAGAAATTTTAAGTCATGGCAACAACAACAACAATAATCCGGCATCCTTCCCTCCAAATACTCCCCACCTTGCTCTTGGGGTGACTCGAACTCACAACTTCTTAGTTGAAAGTGGATGGTGCTTACCATCAGAGCAACCCACCTTGTCATGGCAGGGTTATTTAATTCTTTAGAGATTGACCATCACAATTACTCTTCAATTTCAATTTATGTGAACTTTTTCGCTATTCGAAAGTTATAATTAATCTTTGAAACTAAATTGAATTAGATTAACTCAATATTTAAAAAAAATAAAATAAAATATTTAAAAATTATATAAAAAATATTATAAGTTGTAATTCTTTTTATGTCAATACGATAAAAATAAACATTTAAAAATATTGATCAGAATTTATATAATTTGAATCTCGAAAAACAATAAAATTCAAATGGAGGGAGTACTAACGGCCCCCTCAAGGCGCCCACTGTGACTCCAAACCTTTTACTAATATATATATATATATATATAGGGGTCATACTTCTATGTCAAAACGACAGTGACTTTCTGGCTTGTCTTTGTCTATAATAGAAGAAATAACTCGTATCTTCAAATGCAGATAGCAGCAATTTCTGACCTGATGTGCAGTCAAAACTCATGAAAATACTAACCATGCTGACACGTTACAAATTATATCGTCAGCTCAATTTCCGAGTTGCTTCTTTCGTCAATGTCAATAATTAATTCTTGTTATCAGATTATGAATTCAAGAAAGACGACGAATATGCTATATTTACTTGTCGATATTAATAGAGGTAGTAAAGGAATTATAAAAATCCGATTCGTAGAATTCGAGCTACATTAAACTATACAGAGAATCAGATTCTCTATTAGTTTTCACAGATTACACATATACAATAATAAAATGACACTGAGAGTTTTTATATGAAAATTTCCAGCTCACGGGATTAAAAACCACAACATTCCCTTGTAGGATTTCAAATTCACTACTCAGCAAACTTTAATTTACAACCTATTGTAACCTAGGAATTAACCTCTTAATCCGTCACTAACTTGTAACAACTCTATTACAAGCCACTTTGTAATAACTCTGTTACAAAGACTTACAGCTCGACTAACTCTAGCCAAGACACAAACACAAGGGTTAATGATTTACAAAGGTTTCCTACACAATGCTTCTAACTTAGCTAAGTAGGAATTACAAGTAAAGAACTTTAACAAAGGTGCAACACAACTAGGGATATGTAATGACTCAATATATGAAACTTGTCCTTCGTTATGTTTTTCTTTGTTCTAGATGCCTTGAAGGTCAATTGCAGGTTGGCAATACACTTGAGAGAAAGCTTGATGAATTCTAGAGTGTGCAAGTGTTGTTTTGCCTTTCCTTCATGTTAATATTGCATAAGTGACATCACTTGATTGATGTAAGCATGTTTGGTACAATGGCATTTCCCATAAAGTGACTACTCCACTGTTTGCAATGTTGCGTGTGTACAGAGGAACAATTACAGTCACTTTACAGCTGTGGGGAGTTGACTGGTACAGTCAGCAAGGAAACTGATATCGATCTGTTCCCTCTGTGGTTTCTTGGACTCTGAAAGTCGGAGTATGTTCCACACTTGAGACTTGTTGATCTTTGAGCACTTAGAAAATACGGAACAAGTTCAATCTGGTTGTTAACATTAAGTTTGTCAGCTTATCAAAACATAGTAGGATAGATAACTTATCACCAATCGAATCTAGAACCAAATCCAACTGAACCATATTTTAGATTTTTCAATGAAAACAAATATATAAGCAGAAACGGAGAGCACAAAAATTTCCCCTTTTGAATTAGATGTTCTGCACTCAAAATGAGAAAGAAGATGGTACACTTGTAATGTATTGTTTAAGCGTTTATTGCTTGCCAAAAATCCCACTTCCTATTAGTAACATAATTGTTTAGTATGAACAATCATGATTCAATCTACTCTTAAGACAATAAGACAAAGTACACACCCAAGAGGGAGCCTGGAGGTACTGATCAATTGGCTGTTTCAAAATATTTGAACTTTTAGTCAACTTGAACCAATTTATGTATGTTTATGAATCTATGTCAAGTTAAAGTTGAGGATAAAGTGTATAATAAATATAAAAAAGAGTTCGTAAAACACTACCAAAATTTAAGAAAATAATAAACGTCTTACAAGAGAAAGAGAATACACTATAAGAAATTTAATTTGTGAGATTGTTTTGTTGATTTGTGACGGTTTTTGATCGCCACAAAAAAATTGTAGCAATTTACGCAAGTGTTATAGTTATCTTTGAATAAATTTTAAATTAGTGGGGGAGGTGGGTGTTTAAAGATAACTACGGAAAGTTTAAACCCTCCCAAAATTATCTCAATGTTGTTTACCCGAAAAACGGATAGATCTGAATTTGTACGTAGTTCTAAGGATATGTGGTATAGCTTAATACAAATCATAAGGATAAATAGAAATATCAAATACGGATTGCAAAGAATGCAAAATAAACAAGGTTGGAAAGAAGATGATTTTTAGGACTAAGTAAGATGAATCAATGTATGAAGCTTTAAAGAAATAACTCTTCAATATATGAGTGTATGATGTTATAGCTACAGTGTAAGCAAAACATTGTCCCTCTACAGAAATATAGCCATCCTCTTTATAGTGGAAGATCCCACTTTATATATAATTATAAATACATAGTGGAGAACCCATGATAAATCAGTTTTCCCCTAATTCCTGCCGAGATTTTCTCTCTTAGTGTGTTTGCAACGGCTATTGTCTGTGAGCTCGAGATCGATCGGCCTCGGTGCTGGCCGGTATTGTTTTTAGAGCTCGATGTAGACTTGAGCTCAATGTCGACGGGCTTGGTATCGGTTGGTCTCTGCCACTTAAGCTCGAAATCATCTCATCTTAGTTCAATTCGTACCCGAGCTCGATAATGACTTAGAACTCGGTGTTTGACCTATGCCTGAAATTTGAAGCTCGTTCGTACCATCTTTGGAACCCATCTCGATATTATGAAGTCTTTCTTTGATCCATTATTTTTCGACATCGATCAATCGTTCGAAGGCCGAAATCTATTTCTATCGTATACAGATAGTCTCCTTGTTTCTCGAGAAGGATGTAGTGAGAAACGATATGATTTCTTAATGGCTCTATTGGATATGCACTGACGTTTGCATTGAATCCGACCATGACATACGTGATAGCTATTCGTCGGTTTAGCTTACCAAGCCATTTAATGTGTGTCAGACAGTGGTCGACCACCACTGATATTGAACCGTCATTGCTTCTATAAATAGCCCTTCCTTCCACCATTTATCACTTTTACGTGTTCAAGAGGAGATGGCAGACTTACTTTCATAAACTCCTGAATGAAGAAGGGGATCAAAATATTGTGCTAGGTGAATTGGAGCATTCCGAGAGTCATCGTGACTTTGGGTACTGCAGGCGTATCGAGGTTGAGGAGGTCGTGGAAGCTATGCGTAAGATGAGTAGGGGCAGAGCGACCGGTCCAGACGAGATTCCGGTGGAATTTTGGAAGTGTGTGGGGCGAGCAGGTTTGGAGTGGTTGACTAGGTTGTTTAATAGTATTTTTGAGGGGAAGAGGATGCCGGATGAGTGGAGGTGGAGCACGGTGGTTCCATTGTATAAGAACAAAGGTGATATCCAGAGTTGTAACAATTATAGGGGTATCAAATTACTGAGTCATACCATGAAAGTGTGGGAGAGGGTGGTTGAAGCGAGGGTGAGGATGACGGTGTCTGTATCCGACAACCAGTTCGGGTTCATGCCGGGTCGTTCGACTACAGAAGCTATACACCTTGTTAGAAGGTTGGTGGAACTATACAGAGAGAGGAAGAAGGATCTGCACATGGTGTTTATTGACCTAGAGAAAGCGTACGACAAGGTTCCTAGAGAAATTCTCTGGAGATGCCTGGAGGC